>CAUYQV010169646.1:0-32456 GCA_963574575.1 Galagoides demidoff
TGTTCTTTCATTCTCCTTCTAAAGCTACTATAGCTCTCTTCTCCCTTCACACACCGAACACGCACGGTGCCGCCCTTTCTGCCGGACGGGGAAAGGCGACAACTCCCTCCATCAAGTCCACATCTCTTCTTCTAGCAATGGAGTTGCCTTTTGTGTCTGCCTCTGCTAAAAGGATAGTGCAGAAGTTGAGCCATGTGACTTCCAAGTTTAGGTTATAAAAGGTGATACAGATTCTGCTTGACTCTCTTCCAGGATATGCACTTTAAAAGCCTTGTGCCCTGCTACAGGAAGGCTAGCTATCCTGAATCTGCCATGCTGGAGAAACCATATAGAAATAAGGATGGGGACTTGAGGGGCTCCAGGTATTCCTCTACCAGCCATATGCACAGATGTCAACTCTGTGGGGAAGGATGACTCAGAGACAGTACCAGCATCCACGACTGTCTGCAACTGTGTGAGACAACCTGAATAATAACTGCCTAACTGGTCCTAGTCATTCACCTCCCAAAACTGTGAGACATAATAATAAATGACAGCTTGTGTTTAATGCTAAAACATTTGGTGTGGTATATTGCAAGGCATTCGATGACTAGAGTATCTGATCCATAAAAACTTCCAAAAATGGATAAAATATGATTAGATAAAATTTAAAAATTCAAAAGGAGATGGAGATTATTTAAACAGGAAAGTAAAAGTAGGAAAAGTGAAATGAAAATAAATGTGATGTTTATCTATAATGCACGATATAACCCCCCAGAAATTTGTGAGAGATGTTTCCCAATTTAGTTCTAAGCTTTCTAACAAACCACAGCCACTTAGGTCTGTTGCATCATCAGTCACTGATCAATGGATTGGAGTGGAATCTTTTCTTAGAACTGTGCCTTACAAGGCTATGGGTGGAATTGGTTTGCTGCACAGTGCAGAGGGATCAAAATCTACAGCAGGCAAAGGATGCTGAGGATCTGAAGTAGAAGTGCAGCCTGGGAATCACATGCAAAGAGTGTGAACATCAGCATCAAAACAATGTAAAGGAAGATTCTTAAATGACCTCGATTTAACATGACATAAAAGAATAAGGCACCAAATATCAAACATTAAAAGAGTGGTGCTTCCATTAACATGAAGGTGAAAAACAGGAAGAAAAATCATTGCAAGAACAATTTCATCTGAAGTCTCATAGACGGCAAGCATCCAGACAGCAGATTGAAAGGGGAGATGGAATGCAGGAAACTGGACTGACTGGAATAAGTTAAGAGATTTGTATATCATCTCCTAGGAGTTGGGAGTTGAAGCTATGATAGTCCCTGAGGTTGTTTGGGGGAAGTGCTTTGGGAAAAATGAGAAAAATGAAGAACACAAGTTCACAATGGTGATTTGGACCAAGAAGAAAAAAGATGGACCAAGAAATGTCAAAGATAAAACAATAGAACCAGTAACAGTAAAGCAAAAATTAAGCAAAACAAACATCTCTAAAAGGAGAATGCTAATGTTGATACTGAGGTGATTGTTTTCAAACAAATCGCTGTTTATTTATTTTATTGTTTGTTTGTTTTATTAGATATTGTCTTAACACAGATATTTTCCTTAAAGAAGTTCCAGTCCACTAATTAAATCCAATCTCAAAGTAGGATATCTTCTATATCAACTATTAAAATAATTGTAGTAACTATTTAAAATATTGATCATTTTACCACAAGCTTTCAAATTGAATAGAATGGAATTGAGTATGATGGATTAATTGAACTTTTTTATTTGTAGTCTACTTTTGTAGCAGAGGAAGTGGTTCAGTAGAATTTATGTTTTCTAAATATTTTTATTTCTATCAATATGATAAGTAGACAAGAAAGAAGGAAAACAGTCTCTGGCACAAAAATATACCAAAAGATCTTAGGTTGTGTCATTTTCATGTCACAGAAAGTTCAAAAAGGAGCTGAGAATCAATGCTGCTAATTTTGTAGCAATAGGAAAAACTATAACCAACCAGACACTGAAGAAAAAACTAAAATCAAATGAAGATTTCATAAGATCAGTTTTCCTGACATAATAATTAAATCAATTGCCCTCTTAAATAATATTTCAAGTCTTCTACACACTCAGTCACAAACATAAATACAGGTACACAATCAGGTGCATGTATGAGTCTGAATGTGAATGTGTGTGCGACCCACATACGCAAGGTAATTCATTTTATTTTCCCATGAAGACCTTTCTACTCATCGTTCCTGAAAAATCCCCTCATATTCCATTATCTTCCATTATACTATTGTCGCTCCTAGTAATATCCTTAAACCTCTATTAAAATTACTCAACCTTACCCTTTATTCAAATTCAAATTCAGGTCTTTTTACTTCCATATGTGCCTCATGAAAAAACTGCATTTGCCTTCTTCACCAGAGTACGCTTTGTACAGTACATGCTGAGTAGCAACTGTATGATTGTGGGTTTTTTTAATTACTAGAAGCCGTGAGTCCAAGTCAACCCATTCTTTCTCTTTACCCCTAGACCACATGTAATCCAGACCCATTATATTATTACCATATGTGCCATACTCATGCCACTTGGGCTTTTTCTCTTATATTTATTTTTTCCCATCACATGACATTTAGAAGAACTCTAGAAAGATGCAGCAAACTGAACTAAGCTGAATTGAAGTTTCTTTTCCCACAACCAGTACAAAGGTAAAAATCTATAGCCAAAGGAATACAGACAAAACATCTGTTTCTAAACTCAGTTCTCAAATCTTTTCCTTCCTGAGTCTCCACTGCCTTGCCAAAGTTAAGTGTGGGATACCAGCAGTCATCAGAACAGAAGGGAGTTAGGGAGACAATGAGAAGTGCTGATTTGGGGGGTGTCAGGATGTTTTAGAGTTTAGATGTGTGACTAGGATACTCACTGCTGCAAAGACGCTTGTTAGGCTTTGTCCTGACTGCCAAGTTAGAAAGCTAATCTTTCAAGTATGATGGAGTTTACAGTGACCCACTATAATGGCCTGACAGACAACAACAACACAAAACAAATCAAAATAAAAACATGGCATTACAAGTTGGATCCTTAGTTCACCTTTATTCAAAAACGCCAACTTCTTTATAATAAAGGAGGAGGGTAGGGAAGAAAAGAAGAGAAAGGAAGATAAAAAAGGGAAAAGAAAGAACGAGACGGCAGCTAAGCCACAGGAGAACTTTGGCTTAACCAGACTGTAAAATATTGATCTCTCTAAACCCTCCAGCTGGCTCCAAAGTTGGGGAAAAAAAGAGATTAGGGTTTCAGGGATGTGGAAGGGCTACACCTTCCACTGCTCATCAGAGCCAAGCGAGGGCATTCCTACCATACAGCCCTGGACTGAGTTATTCAAGCGGTTCTGTAACCAAGATGCTGGCTGTGCCACTCTGCTCCCTTAATGTGTAGCGCAAACCCATTTACTTGTTTGATTTTGCTTCTTTTTGGTAAATAATTTACATAGTTTTGCATTAGCTCAATTTGCAAAAATTGAGCAAACAGTGCAATTTTCTGTAATTATGCCAGTGCAAGACAGAAGTAAAGTCTGGCTGGGAGAGGCTTTATCTGAACTAAAAAGACATTTGGTGGAAATGGAGCATGAGAAGAAAATGAAGATCTGCTTAAATGGGCTCTGGCCAAAGTGAGAAAGAACAGAGCACCATTCAGTTAGCATTGAACTGAACTAAAAGTCTTTGTTTTCCCTCTTTAAAAGTTGTCAGGTGGGCACACGTATGCCATGCAGATGGTATTACGCCTCCCCTCCCAGAGAGGAAATAGATTTCATTGTGATGTCCGCCAGCATGATTTCTTCACTCAAGTACAAATACTCCTTCTTTGACTAAACTTCATTATTCTTCTTTTTGACCCTCTATTTTGCATATCTTCCACTGACCTACTATCCCAAAATATCTCACAGAAGATAAATCATGAAATCAAAGATTGAAGTTAATATTGTCAAGAGCCAACCCGGTGCGTGCCTCTGCCTGATGGATTCAGGAGAGCTCCCGAAAGGGGAACTTGTTTACAACTGAGATGGAACAGCAAGGTGTTCATTTCAGTAGCTCTGTCAGTCTCTGAAATGTATAAACTTGGGATCCCTGTACCAGTCCTGTCTCACTGGAATGTTGCCTAAAAAGGAGTAGCTTGCTTCTGTAGATTATGGAATGCAGAGGAGACTTCCCATTCTTCTAGTAATATGAACTATTAAGACAATGGGCTGCTTAAATTTAATGCTAAGTAAGTTTCTTTCCCCTTTTCACTGATTTATTCTGACTTACGTGGTCTAATCTGGCTAGGTCCTGTTGATGTCTATGACTTTGGGAAAGTCACTTGTTATCTCAATGCCCCTCCCCTTTCCTTTTCTTTAAGCGGAGTGCTACATTGCACGATGTCTTGACTCCCTGGCAACTAAAGACTCATATCAGAATCTCACTATGAACATTGAAATTAAAACATAAATATTATTTTCCATTAATATCTAAAAGGAAAGTAGAAATAATCACTTTTTATGTGACTCTTAAAGGACTAAGTCACCTGTGAGCTCTAGAATACAAAGAATGGTCTTCATCTTAGTCAACAAGACAAAGGGTTAATTGGAACACTTGTAAATGGATACATTCCACCAAACTCCAATCCACAGCTCTATACTTTTGTAGAATCATGTGCTTATTACTGTATGTATATTGTGTGCTTATTAATTTACACATGATTACTGCAATATACATCCATTGCTATTGTCTTTCTTCACTAATCACTTCTTTTGCAGGTAACAAGCACCCACTTGGTCTAGATGGTACCATCTCATCCCAAATCCACATGATCTTACTGGGATGATCAAATCTTATGCCCCATTCTTTCAATACACAGGCTAATTTTGGTTTGTTAATCACACACAACATTCCTCTGACCATTCCAATTGATATGGTCTAGGCATTGACCCCCTTCCCCCTGGCTAAACTAATCAGAATCTTCTCTTCAGTGTGAAAGGTGCCTTCTGGGAGAGGAAAAGTCCTTTGTCCATTTGGATAACAGCATATAAAAAAATAGTCCTCAAATTACCAGCAGCTGTATTTTTAGTCATGCTAGGAAATCTTCCAGAGAATAAAATCAACATACTGAGGGATCAGAGAAGGGAGATGGACAGACTGAGAGCAAGAGAGGGAGAGGAAGGCAATGATCTGACCCGCATTGTTCTGTGCACACAGTCTGATTTACTGCCCTTGGAATGCCATGATACATGAACCATCACAATGTCCTTTCGGGGAGATTAGATTGCTGTTCAAAAGTACTTTTTTCCCCTTCTGCCACCTCCACGAGAGAGGTTTACTTCCCCTCTACTTTGATGGTGAGTTAATCCCTGTGACTTGCTTTGCCAATGGGATGTTAACAAATGTGATGTAAACAATGGCTTGAAGGGTATTTGCTCCATTGGGTTTGTCCTCTGGTGCTTCTTTTATCACCATGAAAAGTGCCACTTATCCTTTCAACCTAGACTTTATAATTTATATATATGTACCAGACATAAGCCCAACCCACAGTAAGAAGCCAAGCTCAGCTATATCTGTAGCTTAAAGCTGAGCTGTTCAGTTGAGATCAGCAGACCCATAGATTCTTAAATGAAAATAAATTATTGTTATTTTAAGCCACAGAGTTTTGGATGTGGTTTGATACAGACCAATAGCTGATATATGCCTTTTTAAAATATATCCCCATTTGAGTCAAGAATCGGTTGTGTGCTACTGAAAGAATTTTAACTAATATAGGAGCTTCCATTTCTTTGAAATAAACCTGTGAAATGATAGTTAGTCTGAGCCTTTATTAATAGGAAAATCCTAGGCTCTGTTTCACTTTGAAATTTTACTTGCAATAGATAGAAGGAATGTAAAAAGAGCTGAAGAATAAAACCTGAGATCACAGAAGTTGAGAAAATAAGCAAGAATGGGAGTAGTGACATCAAATGGTGGAGAGTAGTCCCAATCAATAATTCCAGTTACTGCCTCTGAATTTCTAAAACTTACATAACAAATGTGAATAAGGTTAGAAATAGTTCAATTAATTTCCAATCATCCTACCTATCCTCCACTGATGACACAAGTACTCACACACACATATACACAAAAGCATACACAAACACACACAAATACACACACATATTGTGGAACAATGTTGTTCAGGGCATCTTCCCAAGGGTCATAATAGCTAATTACCGCATCACCAAGTCGACTGCCTATTGGCCCACAGAATTCAATTGTTAATTAAGATCAGTGAAGTAACCAGCTTGGCAGCAGAATTGTTTTAACAAGAAAAAGTGACAACCTTATTGATTTTTTGGTGGTCATCTTCTGTGTAGTCAATATGATGTTCAGACAAAGAGGCAATTTTTCCCTCAGAATTGTCTGGATCCGGAGTAGCCATATTGAAACCTAATATAAAGACTTCTCAGCCTCTTCAAATACTCCTTGAATTTGAGATTGACCAGACGGAACTTTAAGCTTGGTTTCTTCTGTACAGGCAAGATATACAGGAAGAAAACTGTAAATGGATGTTTAATACTGAAAGAGATCGTTCATGGAAGTTGTTCCTGCTATTTGACCAATTTGTTTGCTGCTGTTATTCTGCATTTGGGAACATGGCAGGACTGCAATTCCCTGCATGCCTGAATTTAGGTGAGGCCAGGTGTCTTATATTGGGTAGTCAATAGCAATCTGAACATGACATGAAGTAGATTGCTCTACTGACCACAGGTAGGACATAAGTGGGAACTCAAAAAAGTGTGCTTTTTGAAATTACTGAAGTGGTGGAGTTGTTTGCTCCTGTAGTATCACTAAGTACTGATTGACATAAGGGCTCTTAATGTTTTAGCAGAAACAGCATTAATATGAACTAGAAACCCTGGGGCATATTTTGCACTGAACTTCATCTCCCTTTTAGCTGTTAGTTCCTTTATGAGACTTGAGATATTGAGAAGTTAAATAACTTGAATGCTTTTATATATAATCACAGTAAACTTCTTCACTTTAGTTTTTCCCTTGCAAAATGAACGTTACTCTTGAATTATACTATGTGTGTGTATGAACGAAGGTAACAAAAGATGTGATTTTAGTAATTTTAGTTATTCCTGCTGTTGTTTTTATTCTTATTACTGTGTATCTCCTTTGCTTTCTCCTAGGACAGCCAAGAAAGGACACTACAAAAGCAAACTTTCACACTTAAAAAAAAAAGCTGATGCCCCGTCCTGGGTGTGTTGTCAAGAAAAAAATATGCTGTGTCTCTCCAATAACTGTGAAATTCTCTTGCCTCTGGAGAGGGCTGCTCCCTGTATCTTGGCCAAGTCATGTTTTTTTTTTTTTTCTTTATAAATGCAGCCAATGTGATCTCCAAAGAGATAAATGAGGAATAAGGTAGAGGCTATTTATAGTCTGGCTAGGAAAAACAATTTCACTTAACAAGGATGTCCCTTAAAATAATTAATGTAGATCAAGTGGACAGGTGAATAGAAGAGGCTGTTGGAAAGTGATTAAACAGAGAGCCTAATCCACAAAGAAATATACCACTCAGATACTGGGGGATCATTTCTCTCCGTGACTGGGGCAAGTACTCATTAAATGCTCACCCAAAGTATTTAAAGACCATGCTTTGCCTTTCCAGACACCATCAAATGTGGAATACAGTCATATTGAACAAAACAAGTGCATTTTGTGTTTAGAATATATATTTAATGTCTTTTCCACATTTTGGATATTCCTTTAGTTTTTGTTCAGAAGACAGATAAGTAAATGAAAGCTGTAGCCTTTATGTGGCAACCATTTCCTGAGTACTTTCTGTAAGTTTACCTTGATGATGATGTTGACCATGGTAATAAGCATTCATACTCATACTCCATAGGTGTTGTCCTTGAAGAGCATATGCTAAAAAGAAAATAAGATGTCAGAGAAACTCAACTTCGAGACTAAGTATCGCTATAAATCTGTATAGGATTTCAGAAGTAAAAGAGAACAGTCTGTACAGGTGAGGACAAATGAAAATTCATGAAAAAACTAGGAAAAATTAGTAGAATTGACAGGCAGAGGGAAAATGTAGATCTCTCAGACCTTTTGAGCAGTCACATAAATAAGGTAATGTCATGGTGAGGCCATGAAGAGGGTCCACCCCAGAAAGGAGAGTGAGAGATTTTCATTCTGATTCCAAAAGTGGGTATTCAAATTTGGGTACAAATCAAAATGGCCAAAGCCAAATGGTGTGAAGGGTTTGGAGAATTAAGTTTAGCTTCTCAAAAGTTCAGTGAGCTTGGGTCATTTCTCACCACTCTGGTTTAATAGAATGCTAATTAGATCACAACATCATAACCACCTGATCCGCAGGTAGTTAAAATGAGAACACTCGAACATTTTTCCCATTTGCTCTTACTCATAGCTATACATCCTTGTTGTGAAATGGAAATACTACCTCAGAGCTGTGTCTTTTTTAGCACTTGCAATTTCTATGCCTGATGATCTTCTATTTTCAGAAAGAAAAATAATTACAAAAAATTGTGCATAAAGTTCTATCTATCAGTTTCAAGAAATATGATACCAGCATACTCTTTGTTTCATGCTGGTAAGGCACCCTGATAATCAGAACATCCTTGAGTGGTGCCTGTGGCTCAAAGGACTAAGGCACTGGCCCCATATTCCGGAGGTAGTGGGTTCAAACCCAGCCCTAGTCAAAAACTGCAGGAAAAAAAAAAGAACATCCTTTACTTTATTTTATTTCATATTTTTTTGCAGTTTTTTTGGCCAAGGCCAGGTTTGAACCCGCCACCCTGGTATATGGGGCTAGCACCCTACTCCTTGAGCCACAGGCACTGCCCAGAAGATCCTTTATTAATAGGGAAAACATGACTATGGAAAACATACACACCTTGTAAGGATGCTGACCCAAATAGCATTTTATGTATGTATGTGTGTATTTATTTATTTTTGAGACAGAGTCTCACTGTCACCCTGGATAGAGTGTCATGGCATGTTAGCTTACAGCAACCTCAAATTCTTGGACTTGAGCAATCCTCTTGCCTCAGCTTCACAAGTAACTGGGACTACAGGCATATACAACAATGCTCAGCTGTTTTTTGTTTTGTTTTGTTTTTTTCTATTTTTAGTAGAGATGGGGCGTCTCACTCTTGCTCAAACTGGACTCAAACTCCTGAGCTCAAGCATTATACCTGCTTCGGCCTCTCTCAGAGTGCTAGGATTACAGGTGTGAGCCAGAGTGCCTGGTCACCAAATAGCATGTTAAAGGCTATTAGAACTTTAGCGTTTTGTGATTTTCTAATTTGTGAGTGGCACTGTCAAATAACTATCAATGCACACAAGTATATAGTTCCTCATAGACTTTCCATGTCTTCAGAGGGAGAGAAATTCCAATACTTGGTGTGACATACCTGAATGAGGGGGGTCATTAGGCACCTGCTTATCTAATTGCAAAGAAAGAAGGAAACAATTGACCGTGTGTTTTGAAAATGGAGGGCATGGAAACCATTATCTTTCTGACTGATCATCAGAAATATGATGAGAATCTGGATAGGAATCTCTCTTGGGTGTGGCTCCCAGATTTCTTCATGGAGTAAAAATTATTATCAAATAATCTCTACTAATTCCAAACTTTAAAGTCTCTAATTCTAACACCATTTCTTCAATTAAAGGGATAATTGGCCAAAAGAAAAGAAATATAAATTTTGTATCAGTATCAGAATGCAGGTTTTTTGACTTTTAGTAGAAACCACCTCTTCCAAATAAAATATAAACATGTTCGGAGGATTAAAGCAATTCTGAGTCTATTCTTCTCCCCCTCTCTTTCCTACCCCCTTTGCTTCATTCTTTAATAAGAAGCTAGCAGAGAGGACTTTCTTAGTGCCAAAGGCAGATTTCTGCAGTAAGAAACTGTCTTCTTACTATGAGAAGGGTTGCATGAGTCAACCAAAGCCAGCCTTAACAAGTGGAAACTCACTCAGAAGCCAAGGAAATTGAATCTCAAGCCTAAACTACCTAACATGTAACTGCAATGAGGCATCATACACCCACATTTCAAGGTTTGGTGAAGATCGTATCAGATGGATAGTATATTTAGAACAAAAGAGAAAGCGATTAAGTAGCTGCAACAGGGTCCTAAATGAAAGGACCACAAACCAAGCAGATATGAACAGCTAGGCTTATTATAGTAGAAATTGTTTTAAACACGCTATTTCCTCTTAAACTAAAGTAGTTCCTTATTAATGAGAAAGTAAGAATTTTAAAATAGGGAATGTGTATCGCTAAACAAGTTGGCTTGGGGCAAGAGGTGCTTTGGGGGGAGCAATGAAGTACAGATCAGGGTGAAAGCTCTCAGAGTAGAAAATGCCCAATTATAAAAATTAGATGATTATTGTGGGGCTGGGGTGTATAAGGGAACGGAAAAGGAGCTAAGGAATATCTTTGTCAAAAAAAAAAAAAAAAGAATCATTTCAAATGATTTTCCAGGTCCTCACGTGTGTTTCCAAGCCAAATGCTTTATGCTGTGCCACCTTTGGCATGTTTCAAGTGGTACTCACTGGTGGCAAATTGGTATCCCCTTTTTAAAATCAAGAAATAGCAAAATAATATTTAAAAAATTCTGTGAACTGACATTGGTAAGTTTTTTCAATGACTGATTTAAATTAGAATTCTCTTGCTAAACCAAAAAATAAGAATAAAAATCATGAAAATAAGGGTTTCCAATTTCACAATTTCCAGCCCACGCTTTGCCTCACCACCCTGGTTTCCTTTTGAGAACTTGTCTCAGACAGATGGTAGTGAGCTAACAAGTCTAGACTGTGGGAGTATAGATCTACATTTGCATCTATATGATTATATAGAATAATTTTTCACCGAAATGGCATGCATCACTGGGATGAGCTCCAGGACTTTACGAGGATGTCTCTCTCCTCAATTGGGTATGGCATGTGTAAAATCCACTCCGGCCACTACAAAAACTCTGCCACAGCTGGAACAGAGAGCAACAGCTGCTTGCCAGCACACAGCAACATGGCACGACAGTTTAGAATCATAAATGAAGAAGACAGCCTTCAATAGACACTGCAGGGGGAATTTAAAGCAAGAAGAAGCAATTAGCTGAACTGGAGTAGAGCCAGGAAAGCAAGACAAGACTCTCCCCAACTTCAGGAGAGAGAGTGCAACGTGTGACCCACAAGCACCTGTCCAGTCTAGGCCCACAGGCCAAGGTACTAGGACAGGAATGTACTAGACATAAGGTGAGCCCATTTGGACTGGGAAGGTGAAACAGCTCCCTGGTCTCAACCCAGACTACCTTTATTTTCCCCTAATAGGTATCTAATCCAAGTATTCACCCTGCCCCAGCCCTGTTTGGCTTATGAGATCTGACAAGATCACAGCTTGAGGGAGGAGGTCTGTAACACTCTCCGACAGTGGTTGACTTGGCATTTAATAGAAATGGGCAGAAATGTAAAGACTTTGTACGTTTGAACACACAAGATTGGCCAGCTTTCATCGCAAAAGCTTCTGAGCCTCTGTGTGGCAGCTGGAGTGAAGACCTATGAGCTGATCTGGAAAATACGTCCTTTCTTTCTAATGCGAGCCACCACATTGCGTTCCTTTAATTACACCGTGTCATGTCATGTTCCCCTGTGAAACGTGGAGACCTGGGATAACTGTGATGAATTGCATCCCGAACAGAGGCTTGCTTTGAAAAGCATTTGATGTGGAAGTAGGTAGTTCAGGTGCGTCACATGTCTCTGAAGTCATGAATGATTTCCTGTTGTATATCACAAATAACAGTGATAAGATTATGTGCAGGCTGAAAGAGGATTTCTGCCAACTTTTATTTTATTTTTATTGGTGGAGCATAATAATTTTATACTGAAAATAATAAAAATTATAATTATTAAGTAAATAAAAGCAGCTACTTTCAAAAGGATTAATTTTCCATAATCGGATTAGGTGATGAAGCTAACTTCAGAGGGGGGAGCACTCAAATAGCAATCTGTTTCCTGAATTTGAAATTGAAGAGATCATAGGAGAAAGTAACAATTATCTAATCAGCCATTAGGTAGGATTATTTTCCATAAGATATTTTTAAGTTCTAATAAAGGCTAAAAAAACCCATTTATATCTGACCTGCATAATATGGCTGTCACTAACCACAGGAGGCTTTTTTAAATTAAATCTATCCAAGAATACATGCCCATCCAATTTTTTCAAAGGACACCCACCAGGAATACATAATAGAGAATGAATAGTCTCTTCAACAGATAGTTTTGTTAAACCTGGATATAAACATGCAAAAAAGTGAAATTGGGTCCTTATCTTACAATATATGTGAAAGCCATTGAACATGGCTTAAAGACTTAGAAATAAAAGATAAAACTGTAAAAATCCTAGAAGAAAACATAGAATAAGGAAGAAATTGGTCTTGTGGATGCTTTCATGGACTTTGCTATACAGATGCAAACAAAATGATAGGAAAGTGTAGGCAGCCCACAGGAAGGCCAAAAATATCTGCAAAGCATGCATGTGATATAGAATTAATTTCCAAAATCTATAGGAATTTGTACAACTTAACAGAAAAAAACCAAAATAATGCTAAACTATGAATAACCTAGTTAAAAAATGGGCACAGAATCTGGAACAAACATTTCTCTAAATGTCATAGAAATGGTCCAGAAGTCTGTGAAAACATGTCCAATGTCTCTACACATCTGGAATATGCAAATTAAAACCACAATGAGATGTCATCTCCCTTGTGTTAAGATAGTTATCTTCAATATAAAAACAAACAAGCTGGGTGTGGTGATTCACAACTATAAACCTAGAACTCTGGAAAAGGGAGGGAGGTGGATTGCTTGAACTTGGGAGTTCAAGACCCACCTGAGCCAGAGCAATATCCCCATCTCTAAAAACAGTCAGGCATTGTGTTGGGTGCCTGTAGTCCCAGCTACTTGAGAGGCGAAGGCAAGAGCACTTAAGCCCAAGAGTTTGAGGTTGCTGTGAGCTGTGATGCCATGGCACTCTACCAAGGGCCACAGAGTGGTGGCCTCCAGGGTCTGGGAGGAAGCAGAAATGAGGAGTTGCTATTCCGTTGGCATAAAACTTCAGTTATACAAAATGAATAAGTTCTACTGATCTGTTGTGCAGCACTGTGTCTATAGGGAATGCTGTAGAGTACACTCATACAAGAAAACAAGCAAACAAAAAAACATGGTAACAGCGCTCGCTGGTGAGGACATTAGTCCCCTTGAACACTGTTGATGTGAATGCAAAATGGTGTAACGTCTATGGAAAGTAATACACAGGCTCCTCAAAAAATTGAAGATAAAGGTATTATTCCATTCTGAGGCATTTAATCAAATAAATTAAAATTAAGATCTTAAATGAGTATCTATCAGAACTCTCATGCTTATTGTAGCACTATTCATAACAGCCAGGAGGGAAAAAGAACCTAAATGTCTACTGATAGATGAATGTATAAAGAAAATGTGCTGTACACATACTATGAAATATTATTGATCTTTTTTTTTTTTTAAGAGACAGTCTCACTTTATCACCCTCGGTAGAGTGTTGTGGCATCACCACTCCCAGCAACCTCCAACTCCTGGGCTTAGGCATTTCTCTTGCCTCAGCCTCCTGAGTAGGTGGGACTACAGGTGCCTGCCACAATGCTTGGCTATTTTTTGTTGCAGTTTGACCAGGGCCAGAATTGAACGCACCACCCTTGGTATACGGTGCCAGCGCCCTACCCACTGAGACACAGGTGCCACCCTGAAGTATTATTCATCTTTTAAAAAAGGAAATTTTGTAATATGTGATGATATGGACGACCCTTGCGGACCTTATACTTAGTGAAATAAGCCAGTCAACAAAAACAAAAATACTACATGATTCCACAGACACAGCTGTCTCAAATGGTCAAACTCATAGAAACAGAGTGAGGATGGTGGCCTCCAGGGTCTGGGAGGAAGCAGAAATGAGGGATTGCTATTCAGTGGGCATAAAACTTCGGTTATACAAAATGAATAGGTTCTATTGATCTGATGTACAGTACTGTGTCTATAGGTAATGCTGTAGAGTACGCTTATACATTTGTTAAGAACATAGAGCTCATGTTACACGCTCTTGCCACAATAATATGAAATAAAATAAAATAGTAAATCAAATAATAAGACTAAATGTTCAGTTTCTCAACTGTTCTAGAGACATTTCAAATCCTACAGAACCACATTCAGCAACTGGTTGCCCTGTTAGAAAGCACAATTATATGTAAAACATCTCCATCATAGCAGAGGATCCTGAAAATAGTAATGGATAGAAAAAGTGTTTCAACGAGTTCTGATTTGCATACATACATTGACATTTAGCATAAATATCTGGGTGATTAAATGTTTTTTGACACTTTTTTGTTCAGATCTTTTCATGCCATAGGCAAAGCTTCTCTCATCTTGCTGTTGTGAAATCGCACATTCATTTTCTCTTAGCCTGCGATTATTTGGCAATAATGTGATTTCCTCACTAAAATGTCAAGAATTCAACCCAGGTTCCCTTGGGTTTCAAATGAGCACTATTAATAGGTAAAACAATCCTAGGGATTTTCTTCCCTATGTTCTTAGCAGAATAGAAACCTGCTCATGGTAAGTCCCAATGGATGGGGTCAGCAAAGTTTTTACTTTGGAAATACATACTTGTAATTTCTGAGTCAGGTCATTTACAACTCCAACTCTCTTACCCATCAAATTACACTCTACAAAAGTATAAAGACATTAGGTCATTTTTATTACCCAGAGAAACAGGAAAATATTTATGGTTTTTGAAACTTATTTGTAAAATATGCCTCCATTCATTAAAAATAAACTTTGTAAATCATGTCTTAGCAAAGACAAACACAAAACCAAACATTTTTTCCAAGTACTGACATTTGCTCCTAATAAAAGTGTTTCAAAGAGATTAGAAAAGGTAAGTTTCCCCTTTCACAAATAGAAAAAAGGGTTACCTTCTGCTCTCCCTCCAACGCTTAAGTTAGGTCACTAGTAGCGGCAGTACTTGGTGATAGACACAGGACTACAAAACAGATTCATGTGATATGGAAACCAGGTTCTTCGTAGACTGAAGTTCTACATTTGCCAGCATAAACTTCAGCTTTGAGAATCTCAATAACATAAAACTGAGGGCAGAATAAATGAGATTTTATGCATTGAGTGATGAATAACTGCCAGCTTGTGTCTGAAAATCCACCTTTTCCTCTGTTGGAGGGAGTGACTTGATACGGCTTCTCCCTCCAAACTCACTATTATCAATAATGTTATTTTACTATTAAGCCATAGCTAGCTTTTTAATATACTAAATAAGTATGGGAAACTCTGTGACTTACTGTCCTTTTAGCATTTTATAATTACCAGCTAGAAGCTATTGGAATGAGGTGGGTAAGGGTGAAGCTGGAAAAAAAAATCAATACTTGCTCCTGAGATAGGGCACTTGACCAGAAAGGATGTTGCAAGATACAAAGGAGCAGATATGAAATATTAGTTCTTTGATTTTTTTTTTAGAAGATCTCATTGCATCAGCAACACAAAATGCAGATTCCATAGACTTGTGGAAGCACCATAATTTATTGTTGAGTTATCAAGATTATCTGAATTTGTATGAATTATAAATTTTATATTAATTCCTGAAATTTCCCTTACTCCTAGAAATTAGCATCCCCTTTTCATTTAGAATATCTTGTAAAAAGTGAACTGATGGAACTTTACACCATGGCCAATTTAATCTACCATTTTTTAGTCAGCCTATAAAAATTGGGTAAGTTATTTTATGTCCTTGAACTTCAGTTAACTCATAGACAAAATAATCTTAATATCAGTCCCTAAATGCCAGTGCTATAATTCTGTGAATATATGATTTCCAAATTGATACTTTCTGACACACTTATATGTCCCTCTTGCTCTTTTAGGAAACATTGGAACTCAAAAATATCCCACTCATACCTTTTGCTTAGACTTAAGCCAGCATGTGCCATATACAAAAATGCTGCATGTATCCCCCTGGTTCCACCACCCTGGCAACATCAGCCTTCCAGCTGTAGGAAGCAAGTCCCGGACCAAACTCTGACCTCTTTCTCCTCATTTAGCTTCTCCGAAATGATATTCCCTTTGATAATCCCCTTTAATAATTTCATAATTACCTAACACAATCAATCTTATTATTTTATAGATGATGAAACTGAGATCCAGAAAAGCTTAATGACTGTTCAATGCCTTCAGACCACTTAAAGACAGATCCAGAATTAAATGAGGTCTCCTGATTACTCTCCACAGTTCTTTCAGAGTTTTTTCAAAAATTCATTTCTTTTCTGCCTGAAACATATTCTCAATGTTTCTTAGGTTTCTAGATTCATCTAAGATGTTAAAAATTCCCCAAGGTGTACCCTCTGAGAAGTTTTATATTTTTGTTCATACATAGGCTCTTTTGATAGGATAGAGTGAGAAAAAATTGGTGTTTGAGACGCCTGCAGCACTCGTTCTATAATAGTGATGGTATTACCTAGAATGTGAGCAGATTGTCCAGGTATAAAAAACACTACCAGATAAGTGCCCTTTAATCCTGTTGGTTTGTTCCTTTGTTTCATTACAATGCAGAGGGAGGTAGGATTGTTTACCTAATTATGTCACACCTTTTCCAATTTATATACATAGAAAAATTGCTTATTAATCTTGGAGAGCCTAGAAAGTACATTAGTCATTGGACCACAATCAATCAAGTTATTCCTCGGAATGACTCTGAATGAAGTGATTCAGTTGTTATTCACATGTGCTAGAGCCAAAATATATTTTGGTGAATATGACTTTATTGTACCACATTTTACATAGGTAACTCCCTTGATTTTCTATCCAGAGGTTTGTACACAGCACTCTGGTTTCCATGGGAAGGTGACGATGCCATGAAAATGATCTGGAAGGATGGATCAAATGAGTGAATACATTGATGAGACATATTGTTTGAACTTTTATTTTCCTAATAGTAGAAATATTAATATATTCTCTCTAATACACACTATTGTAATGAACAACCAATAAATTATAAAGGGGTCAGCTAGTTGGGTTTAAGATTTTTTATAGAATATATTATAATAATTGTATTACACACTTGTCTTTCCTATTATACTACAATTTGTTCCCTGGGCAGAGAACCAACTTCTTTGGCATTCTTTACTTTTCTTTTCCTCTCTTTTCCTTTTCTTTCTTTCTTTCCTGTTACATCTTTTTTTTTTTTTTGCAAAAAACTTTCATATTTTTTCATATTATTATCCAAGTAGCTAACAACACTTTGATCACATTATCTGCATGTTCTTTTCACTTAGTTTCTTCTTTTGATGTGTGTGTTTGGGACAGGCGTGTTTGCTGCATTCACTGCATGCCTTCATATATTTCTGTTTTCTCCCACAGCAACTGAGGTACTAGTTACTTTTTTCTTTTTAATTTTTGTAAGCTTTTCACTTCTTGTCTCATTCTCTTCCTTTTAGTCCGGTATCATTGGCACTTTTCATCAACATAACCTCTAAGAATAGGACTGGTCAGTTTGCCTTTTACCATCTGCAAAACCCCTACTCAGATCTCCAGATGTGATTCCTAATAAGCCAACCTGTCTCATATGCTGGAGTGCAGTGGCACTAACATAGCTCACTGCAGCTTCAGACTCCTGGGCTCTAGTGATCTTTCCATGCAGTCTCCCAGTATCTGGGACTACAGTTGAAATTTCTTCTTGGTCATAGATTCTCATAAAAGAATTTGCAAATTATGTACTTCAGAAAAGGTAAGCAAGTCACATTTGATTTCTGCAATTACAAGAGCTGCTCAAAGTGGTTGCCATCAGTCATCAGACAGTTCTGATTACAACAAGCAAAAGGTAATACATAGATAACATCTCTTAAAATATGTATACATTTTTGTGCACTCCAGGTATATTAGAACGTTTCTATCAATCCAGTGAATCATTAGAAAAATTCTCTTTACTTCAGGAAATGGATACATCTACAATCATTTCTATTCAATGTTTACTGGTAATTTTAGCCAGTTCAAGAAAGAGATAGAGACAGAGACAGAGAAAGAGTAAAAGCAAAGCACCAAGAGGAAGAAGGAGAAGGATGGGGCATAGAGGAGATGAAGGAGCAGGAGGAGGAGAAGGAAATAAAGTGATAGTTAATGTGATTATCTGCTGAAAAAATTAAAAGAAACTAAAAACTTATGAGAAGAAAATGGAGGAGATGTCTGGATATGGCATTCTGAACAAGTTACAAAAAAGCACCAACAAACACAAGATGTGCAAGAAGTTTGTGTAGAAATTTATGAACTATTATTAAAAGACATCAAAGTAGATCTAAACCAATGAATGGCAACAGCTACAGTGCCATCCTCTGAGGACATTTTGGAAGTTGTGTTAGTACTTTTGATTATCATGACTATTGAGAACATTACTGTATTTTAGGGATAGACTTCAGCAAAGTTAGCTCTCTTTAATAAGGTAATTTCTCCCATTTTATTCATCTCAGAATATCAAAAAATGATGTCTAAATCCTTTAAGCCACAAGAATTCTGCATATGCTATTAGTAAAAATGTAGTTTAAGAGTTGAAAAATAAGCAAAGTAAAACTATCAACAGCAAGACACACACAAAAAAAAATACTGCACAATCAGAAAAAAAATTTAGAAAATGTGTATCAATAAAAAATGAGTCTACCTTTTCATGAGTAACAGAAAATTGAATGGAGAGCTGAGAGTAGATGGGACTGTAGGCATGCCCAATGGTGTGAGTATTCAGACACCTCTCAGAGAAAGTTTGTTTCTTACATTTCTCTGCTTCACCATCCTTAGCGAGGGCTTGCATTCTTATGATCACAAGATGTTCATTTCCCTGCTGATTATCATTACCTATTTCTGAGAATATAAGAACTCAAGAAGTAGTGAGAAAAGGCTTTATCCTTACCTAGACTTTACTTATATTCAAGTTTCTTGGAGCACTTTTGTCTATTGTAGTCTATGATGCATTCCTAGTCACTAAAAGTAAGTTTTAAATATTTTGTTTTCTAGCAACAATGAGAGATAAAAGCAAAGGAAAATGCCTTTGGCATTGCTGTTTAGTTATCGAAAGGGAGTATTCTGAAGATTAATAAATAGCACAAATTCATTGAAAACTAAAAAATGAAATGTCATAATTAAAACATAAATATGGAAAGATTGGTTTTATCTCTGACATACAAAGAGCTTGGACATTTTCACTCCTATCCATACAATAAGAAAGAGGTGAGGAAGTTGAAAATTAATAATTTTCCTTAGAGCCATCAAAAAACTGAGGTTTCATGCAAATTAGCACCATGAAACATGGAGAGACATAAAAATCCAGAATTATAGCCAATATCTACTCACTTGGTGCAGAAGCCTCTAGAACCATAACACCATGATCTGGTGAGACTGACCATGAACTGTTTGGATATACATTCAAGTGTAGGTACACTTACATCTTAATTCTGTGAAATTTCTAGGGGCTGAATGTAGACTGAGCGAGGAGTGAGACACTTGTGAGAATGTGTCTTTGAGTAGCATTCATACCTTCATGGATTTTTATCTCCAGAAGAACCCACCCAGTTTTTATGATGAAGAAACAAGAAAGATCCCTTCAAAGCTTTATCAAAGAAATGAGAAAAATCATCTTGGGGAAACATGCACAGAATATTCTCCATCCTAAAGGCCTACTATTCAGGACGGGAAAGAACATGGGATCTTTATTTTACCTGGGAGGAAAATTCCTCAAATTTTTACTTTTCTATTTCACCAACTGGGGAAAAACAAAGGTCATAAACACTAAGGAATGTCATATCCTAGGTTTGCAGGTCTATTAAAAGACAAAGACCTCGGTCACATGCACTGGCTCATACCTGTAATCCTATAGCACTCTGCGAGGCTGAGGCAGTGGATTGCTTGAGCTCAGAAGTTCCACACCAGCCTGAGAAAAAGTGAGATCCTGTCTCTACTAAAAGTAGAAAGACTAGCTGCGCATCTTGGCAGGCACCTATAGGAAGCTACTAGGAAGGCTGAGGCAAGAGGATCTCTTGAGCCCAAGACTTTGTGGTTGCTGTGAGCTATGACACCATAGCACTCTAGCCTGTGTGACAGAGTGAAACTGTCTCAAAATAAAATAAAATGATTCAATAAAAGTTTCAGATCTAGTCATAAGAGAACACTTTCATTTCCCCAAATCTTATCAACATAAATCTGAGGACAAATTATCTGAGGAAGTGTTCTTAGGGAAAAAAAAAGGAAACAAATACATAAACAAACAAATAGGGAAATGGGTCATCATAGGGAACAAGTTTCTATCACCCGCAACAACAGTGAAATTTAAACTCAGCCCAATTCATAGACATAGCATAAAACCTCAAACTAAAAGTTTCTATTGTCCAACACACTGTATGTGGCATTCAACAAAAAATAACAATGAAAATCAAGAAAAATCAAGACAAAACAATGTTCTGAAGAGATGAGGCAAGCAACAGAAGTGGACTCAGATATGATACAGGTTTGGAATTTTCAGACAGGGAATTTAAAAAAAAAATTATTATTATTATATAATAAAGAGTCTAATAGACAATCTAGTAAACATCCAAAAACAGATAAAATGAACACCAAGGAATAGATACTCTAAGAGAAAATTAAAAGAAATAACTAGGGATCAAAAATACTACCAGAGAAAGAAGAATTGAATGATGGACGTGTGATTAAACTGGACTTGACTGAGGAAAGAATCAGTAAAGTTAAGGACCGTCACTAGAAACTCTCCAAACTGAAATGGAAAGAAAGAAAAAAAAAGAATAAAAATGTGGAATATTATGTCTAAGAACTTTGGGATAATTTCAAAACATACAGTACATGCATGATTGGATTATCAGAAGGAAAAGCAGGAAAGAACAAAGCAAGAGAACTATTTGTAGTAACAGTGCTGAAAAATTCCCTGAACTCTGAGACACCTCCTCACTGAACCTACTGTGTCTCTCTGATTGGTGTGTGTCATTAATTTTGGAATGTTTTCAGCATTTCCTGCAAGATAAATATCAACATATGTACACATAAGCATCAGTCTATCATATTCAAACTGCAGAAAAAAAAATTTGGAAGAAAGTCAGACTGGGAAGAAGTCTTACCTACTAAGGAAAAAGGGGTAAGAATTACAGTAGATTGCTTGCCAATTATCATGAGAACAAGAAGACATAAGAATGAAGCGTGTAAAGCAAAAACTTACCATCTAAAATTCTATATCCAGTGAATTTATTTTTTTCAAAATTAAAATAGAAATGATTACTTTTCGCAAAAAAACATATCTGAAGCCACTTATAACTAGTGATATTTCTCTGAAAGAAATAATAAAAGAAGTCCTTGAAAAAGAAAAAAAAATTACAATGCTGGTCAGAATCTAAGATTTCTATTCAAAAATACAAGCATCATGGAAGAATTCTATGACATCTTTCTAATTCTTCATTGCCCTGGCAGATACATATTTGTTCAAAATTATAATGGTAACAATATCATGTGTGATTATAGCATACAGGTGCATGAAATGAAGGATAAGAGTGTCATAAGAGATATGAGAGGAATTGAGACTACTCTATTAAAAGATACATGTATCTGTTAAAGGATAGAAGAATATTCAATATATTAACATCCACCAATTTGATAATTCAGGTAACATTCACTAGTTCCTTGAAAGATGCAAACTACTTAAACTTGTACACGAAAAAATAGGTAATATAAGGCCTATATCTGTGGTAGAAATTGAATAAATAATAATAATTTTTCAAAAATGAAAGCACCAGATACAAATGATTTTACTGATGAATTCTATCAAACATATAATTTTAAAAATTACACCAATTCTCTACAATTTCTTCTAGAAATTAAAATCATAAGAAACAACTCTGAAATCATTTTATCATACCCGCATTACTCCCCTACTAAAACTAGATGAAGTCATTACAAGAATGGAAAATTACAAATCATCACTGCTCATAATTATAGATACAAAAATCTACAATAAAATATTAGCAGATTTCATCCAACAATGTATAAAAAGAAGTACACCACGATTAAGTGAGATTTATTCTGTGTGCCATCTCCTTACAACCTCCACAAATCAATGTAATTTACCATATCATCTAGTGAAAAAGAAAAATTAAATGATTATGTTGACAGATAAGAAAAAGCATTTGGAAAAATATGATAATTTCTGATTTTAAAAAGTCTTAATGAACTAGGAATAGTGAAGAACTTTAGCTTGATAAATATATATACAAAAAAAAAAAAAACCAAAAAACCCTATAGCTAACATACTGAATCAGGCATCCTCAAACTACGGCCTGTGAGCCACATGCAGGCTGCCTAGGGCATTTATCTGGACAGCCAGGTGTTTTTACTGACGCTGCCTGTCCTGCTTAGCAGCTGACTCATCCTGGGGCCTGCATTTTGGCCCTCTAACAGTCTGAGGGACAGTGAGCTGACCCCTTGTTTAAAAAGTTTGAGGACCCCTGTAAATGGTGAGAAACTGGAAACTTTCCAATTAAGACTGGGAAGAAAGAAAAGATGTCTCCCCTATTCAACAACATATTGGAAATCCTAGGTAGTACAATAAGTAAGAAAAAGAAATTACAGGTACATAGATTAAGAATGAAAATAAGTAAAATTATTTTACTTACAAATGGCATTATATAGGAAATTGACAAAAACACAAATAAACAAAAACTCCTGGAACTTGAAGATGTAGCTAATTTCACCCATAAGCACCACCTGCTATTTCAGACATTAAACAGGATGTGTTATTATCTAGTTTAAAAAAAAATCCAAACATAAGAAGCAAAACCTGCTCTAGATGAGAAGAAATCAGCAAAAAACCTCACTGGATGCATGAAAACTCAGGGTGAAAGGACATTCCCAACAGAAAACAGTAGCTCTGTACCATGGGAAACCAACCAAAATGAGGGTACTGAAATGACAAATAGAGAATTTTGAATATGGATTATAAGGAAGCTCAACAACACAAAGAAACCACAATGACAATGCAGAGAATGAATAGAGAAATCAAATTATTTTTAAAAAATCAAATAAAACTTCTAGAAATTCAAGGAAATGCAAAACATTGCTGAAAGCCTTAAGAATAACCTAGACTAGGCGGAAGAAAGAAGCTCAGAGCTAGAAGACAGCAAGTTTGAATTAAATAAATTAATCTAAAAGAAAGAATGGAGAAATGAGAGAAGAATGAAAAAAGCCTACAAGAAATATGAGATCATGTAAAGAGGCCTTAACATCAGAGTCATAGGCAATGCTGAGGGTGAAGAAGAAAATGCACAAGGGCTGGAAAACATATTTGAGGGAATACTTCAGGAAAATTTCCCTGGTCTCGCTAGAAATCTGAACATCCAGTGTACTAGAAGTGCAACAAGCTTCCCGGAGATTCATCATTGAGAGGCAATCATCACAAAATCTAGTTATCAGACTGGCAAAACTTAATACTAAAGAACTAGTTAAACAATTACGTTTTGTTGATCATGTGATCTTATGTTTAGAAAACCCCAAAGATTCTGCTAAGAGCATCCTGGGATTGATTAATACATTTAGCAAAGTCTCAAGTTACAAATTCAATATGCACAAATCACTAGCTTTCTTACATGCTAGCAGTCAAGCTGAGAACCAAATCAGAGATTCAATACCTTTCATGATAGCAAGAAAGAAAATAAGATACTAAGAATATGTTTAACCAAGGAGATTAAAGACCTCTATGGGGAGAACTACAAAACACCGAGGAAGGAAATTGCAGAGGAAGTAAAAAAATGGAAAAACAGATCATGTTCATGGATCAGCAGAATCAATCTTTTCAAAATGTCTATACTACCCAAAGTGGTTTATAGGTTCAATGCAATCCCCATTGCAAAGATGTGGAAACAACCCAAGTGCATATACACGAGTGGATTAGTAAAGTAGAGTACCATGGAATACTACTTAGGCACTAAAAAAAAAACAATGGCAAATTGATATCTCTTGTATTAACCTAGACAAAACTGGAGACTGTTCTTGTAAGTGAAGTATCACAAGAATGGAAAAGCAAACACCACATATATTTACTATTAAATGAGAACGAATCAATCCACATTTATGTGCACATATGGAAATACACTCAATACTCCTCAGAAACCAAACAGGTGAAAGGGTGCAGAAGGGGGTGAGAAAGTTCATAACTAACATATAAGATGCACTGTATCTGGATGATTGGCACACTTATAATTTTAACTCAAATTGTGTGAAAGCAATTTATGTAACCAAAATGTTTATACCCTTGTAGTATTCTGAAATTAAAAAAAAAAACTCTCCTAGAACTTTTAAGAATTTATAGCAAGGTCATAGATTACAAGGTGAATATACAGAATTTAATTGCTTTTCTAAATATTTGCAAAAAATAATTGGAATTTGAAACATAATGCCATTTGCAATAATACCAAATAAATTGAAAATGTAGATATAAATCTAAGAAAGTATGTATAAAATTTTGTATGTGAAAACTAAAAACTCCAATGAAACAAATCAGAGATATAAATAAAGTGGAGATCTTTGTAGATTCTAGTTGTCAGGCCTTTATCGGATGTATAACACATGAATATTTTCTCCCATTCAGTGTGTTGTCTTTTTGTTCTTTTGATTGTGTCCTTGACTGTGAAGAAGCTTTTCAATTTGATCAGGGATCATCTGATTGCTTTTGTTGTTGCTGTGATTGCTTTTGGGGTCTTCTTCATAAATGTTTTGCCAAGACTGATGTCTACACAAGTTTTTCCAACATTTTCTTCTAGAATTCCTATAGTTGCCATACTTTAAGCCTTTTATCCATGCTAAGTTAATTTTTGTGAGTGGTAAGAGATGTGGGTCTTGTTACAGTCTTTTATATGTGGTTATCCAGTTTTCAGATTCTTTACTCCAGAATATGTTTTTATCTGTTTTGTCAAAAATAAGATGGAGATATAAGGATGATTTTATATCTAGGTTTTCTGTTCTGATCCATCAGCCTATATTTCTGTTTTTGTACCAGTACCATGCTGTTTTGGTTATTACTGTCTTGGAGTATAGCTTGAAGTCTGATGTTTCCCACATTGTTCTTATTATGTACAGTTACACGAGCTATTCAGGGTCTTTTCTGGTTACATATGAAATGTAGAACTATTTTTTCTAGATGTTGCAAAAAAGTGGTGTTAGTATTTTGATGGGAATTGCACTGAATCTATAAATTAGTAAGAAACAACCAAACAACCCCATTTTTAAAAAGGGCAAAAACTATGAAAAGACACTTTTCAAAGGAAGGAAAACTAATGATCAAAAAACTTTTGAAAAAAATACTCAACATCTCTAATCATTAGGGAAATGCAAATCAAACCATATTGAGATATCACCTAACTCCAATAAATTTATTTATTTTTTTGAGACAGAGTCTCATGTCACCCTTGGTAGAGTGCCACGGTGTCACAGCTCAAAGCAATCTCCAGCTCTTGGGCTTAAGCAATTCTCTTGCCTCAGCCTCCCAAGTAGCTGGGACTACAGGCACCCACTACAACAAGAATGGCTCATTTTATTTTATTTTTTTTTATTAAATCATAGCTGCATACATTAATACAGTCATGGGGTATAGTGTGTTGTTTTTATATACAATTTTAAAACATCCCAAAAGCAAGAGATGCTGGCGTAGATGCATAGAGAAAGGAACTCTTATACACCCATGCTGTTGGTGGGATTGCAAACTAGTACAACCTCTATGGAACTCAAGGAACTAAAAGTAAATGTACTATTTGATCCAGCAATCCCACTGCTGGGTACAAGTCCCAATGAAAAAAGGTCATTTTATAAAAAGGACAGTTGCAAATTGAGTATTTGTGGCAGCACAATTCACAATCACAAATGTAGGGAAACAACCCAACTGCCCACCAATTGATGAATGGATTAATAAAATGTGGTATGTATACCATGGAGTACTACTCAACCTTAAAAAAAAGCCAGTGAGCTAGGTTTTGTGACAATCTGGATGGAACTGCAAACCATTCTTCTATGAGAAATTCTTCACTAGAATGAAGAAACACTTGAACTCAACACCACATTGGAACTAATTGATCAATACTTGAGTACACATATGGAAGTGAATCTCAATGGGAATCAAGCTAAGGGGAAATGGGAATGTGTAAGTTCTGATCTACTGGGATAGCACAAATACCTGGGTGAAGGCCACACATACCTTTGACTCAATTGGTAGAAGGACAACTTATGTAAACAAAATGTGGACTTCCTAATACTCTGAAATTAAAAGAAATATGAAAATAAATGTATAAATAAATAAATGGAGAGATAGTCCATGTTTAGGAATTGGAAGACAATATCACTAAGATATCAGTTTTTCTCACTTGAACCATAATTTAAATGCAATCATAATTAACATCTAAGTAGGGTATTTTGCAAATATTTAGAAACTGCTTCTGAAATTTATGTGCAGCAAAAAGAAAACATGAGGATCACCAACACAATACTGAAGAGGAAAAACAAAGACAGAGGACTCATACTACCCAATTTCCATGTTTATTATGAAGCTATCATATTCAAAACACTATAGCATTTAAAGATGTTACAGAATAGAGTGCCCTGAAATAGATCCACACAGATAGAGCCACCTGATCTTTCACAGAAAAGTAATGGCAGTTCAGGGGAGAACAAATAGTCTTTCAATAACTGCTAATAGAATGAAAAATTATGTTAATGTGAAACAACAAATAAATTAACCTGGAAGCAAACCTTGGCACCTTTCACAAAAATGACCCCAAAATGAACTATAGACCCAATGTAATAGGTCTGTAAAGTGAATAAATTATAGACTTATAATGTAAATTATAGATCTAATGAAAAATTATGATGTACATAGAAGAAAACTTAATAGGAAATCTGTATGATGTTGTTAGATAGCTACAACACCAAATTAAAAAATGTAAATTTGGATTTTATTATAAATAAAAGCCTTTACTCTGCGAAAGAAACTGATACTAGAATACATAGACATGCCACAGACTGGGAGAAAATATTTGCAAATCATATATCCAATGAAGGATTTATATCTAAAATAGGTTAAAACTCTGTAAAGTTAACAAGAAAAAATAAAAACCCGATTAAAAATGCACAAAAATGCTAAACAGAGACCTCACCAAAAAAGACATACAGCTGAGGAGTAAACATATAAAAAGATAATGAACATTATTTGTCATTAGAGCGGTACATATTAAAACAATGAGATACTACTGAAGGGGCTTGGGGTAACCAAATGAGGGGGGCTTGGCGAGAGGAATGAAGAGGCTTAACAGAACGTGCTGAGGGACTGAAGAACTCTGAGAGGAGCCCCCCCAGGTAAAAATTTGCTCTGTATTTATTATCATAAAATGGGAAGAAGTAGACAAGAGCTGCTTGTTCAACATTAACACTGATTAGTGGGGACATGGAGAAGGTCAGATCTATCTCCACCTTTGTTTTGCAAAACTTCAAGACCTCTTGCAAGACCCTGAGTTAAACCTTTCCCTCTAGCATCAAGAGACCTTTGGAAGCTAGAGAATCATTACATAATACCATTTGCCAACTTTCAATATAGCTAAAACCCCTAACAAACAAATTTTTAAAATTAAGAACAGCACTTGTGAGGATGTGGAGTAACAGAAACTATCAATCATTGCTGGAGGGAATGCAAACTGGGAGAACCATTTTGGAAGACAACTTGGCAGTTTCTGTAGAACTAAACATTGTCGTAATATGCCATTCAGCCAATGCTTAAATATTTAGCCAACTGACACGAAAACATACATCCTCAAAAAAGCCTGCATGTGATAGCTTATATCAGCTTTATTCATCCCCACCAAAATCTGGAAGCAACCAAGATATCCTTCCATAAGTAATGGATAAGCAAACTATGATTCATCTATAAAATAAAATATTATTCAATGATGAGAAGTTGTGGGCTTTCAAAACATAAAAAGACCTGGTTAAAAATTAAATGCATGTTGTTAAGTAAAAGAAATCAGCCTGATAAGGTTACATGTTGTATCATTCCGAAATGAGTGTTGCCACGGGCATGTAGGAAGGTGGGCAAGGTTTAATAGGTGAAATACAGGTGATCTTTTAAGGCAGCGAAACTATTTTGTGTAATACTGTATTTGTGAGTACATGACAGGGCATTTGTCAAAACCTACAGTACTTTATAGCACAAAGAGTAATGCATGCAAATTTTTAAAAAATAATCCTTTAGGCAGTCAGGTGTTCCCAAGATAGAATGCATAATATGACAAAACAATCCAACTGGATTAAAAATATATGAAACATCTTCATTGAAGGAGTTTAAGTTTCAGACCTAAATAATTTTGGGAATCAGTGAATTTTGTGAGATTAAAGGCAAAATAATATGTATATAAGTTGTTTAGCTTGACATGGGAAAATGTTTTCTTATGGGATATAGTTTAACAATTCAGATATATAAATTTGAAAGAATTCAAATTTATGATCTCTTTACCCACACCCCTCCTTCCTTCTTTCTCTCTGCTTGGGGGGAGGGGTCTTGGTGTGCTCCACACCTTTTGGGGGCAAGTACGATTGTAAAGAGGGACTTTACCTAACAAATGCAATCAGTGTAACCTGACGGCAGTTCAACCCTCAATGAATCCCCAGATGTAAAAATAAAAAAAATTAAAAAAAAATCTCTGACCACAATTCAATTAAATAAGAAATCTGTAACATTAACATGTAGAGAAAATTCCCAAATATTTTGACACTAAAGAACATACTTTCACACAACACAAGGGACAGAGGCAATATTAAAATTATAAAGTATTTTAATATAAATATAAATCCAAACACAACATATCAAAATTTGTATAATATCACCAGAGCAGAATTTTGAGGGAAATTTAGAGTACCCCACAACTATTTAAAAAAAAAATTCAAGTTTATGACCTAAGCTTCCACATTAAGAGCATAGGAAAAGGCATTTTTTTAAAGTAAAAAGAAGAACTAAATAGTAATCATGAATGTGCAAATCTATGAAATAGAAGGAAAGTAACAACAAAAACAAACCATTGCATAAATATAATGATTCACTACAATATTGTAGCGAATTGTAGCAAATCTCACAATATATGAAAATGATAGTACCTCATGATGAGATATGTATTTTGTGCAAGGAATTATGGTTGGTTTAATATTGGAAGATCTACCAAATTAATAAACTAATAATGAAAAGTTAGGAAGATTTCAGTATTATAGATTCAATAGAATTTTAATTAAAATCACAACACATTTGACAAAATCAACATCGATTCCTGATAAAACTGTCAGGAAACAAGGAAGAAAAGGGATGTTCCCCCAAATGACAAAAGGCATCTGTGAGCAATTTCATACCGAAAGGTAATTGACGGACTGCTTTTCTCTTAGGATAAAGAACAAGACTCTCAGTACTTCTATTGCACACTGTTTTGGAGCTGCCAGCCTATAAATCTGGCAAATCAAGCTAGAAAAAAAAAATGTATCCAGATTTTAAAAAATTATTTATAAATAACATTATAAATGTGCAGTAAGCATAATGAAATCTACAAAATGCTGCTAGAATTAATACATGCATGTGTACTTGATAGGGTTGCCATGCACAAGACTAATATTTAAAACTCGATTTTGTTTTTTTACATACTATCAATGGAGAACTGGAAATTTAAGCAAATAAAATCACCATATACATAATCAAATTCTTATACTTAAATCTGACAAGAGACCAATAAGAACTGCACACTGAAAACGACAAAAAAAAATTTCTATGAAAAATTAAAGAACTCCTACATTAAACGAGAGATACACGGTGATCATGCATCAGACAACTCAGTGATGTTACTAGATAAATTTTCTAGAAATTAATATTTAGATTCAACACAATTCAAATTAAAATTGCAGCAGGATTTTTATAGAAATTGATAAGTTAAGTCAAATTCACAAAATGCAAAAGACCTTAGGGTAGACCAAAGGACTTTTAAAAAGAAAAATGAATTAGGAGTGCTGAAATAATTTGAATTTAACACTTATAAATCTACAATAATCAAAAGTGATTAGTGAACACAGATTATTTAATTATCAAAATAGAGCTCAGGAATAGATGCATAAAGACATGAAAGCTTATTTTCAACAAAAGCAAAAAAAATTCAGCAGAAAAAGTACACTCTTTTCAACCAATGGTCCTGGAAATTGGAGGTTATAAACAAATTAACTTTGATTCATATCTCTAACCATATGCAAAAAAAAATTAGCAGAACATTTATCCTAGAGCTAATTGTAAAACTTTTATGATTTGAGATTAGGCAAAAAATTCTTAGATTTAATACCCAAATAACAAAATATAAAAAGTATTTTATGGACTTAGTGAAATTAAAAGCTTCTATCATTTGATGCTATTGAGAGACTGGAAAGACAAATTTAATTTATTCTTAGAAGAATACTTACAAAGTATGTCTTTGATGAACACTTTTTTTACAGAATGTACACAGAGCTATTATAACTCAGTAATAAGAATGTAAACACCCAAGCAAATATCCAGGTAGAAATGTGGGCAAATGATTTGAAAACACACTTCACCAAAGATGAATCGCAAATAAGTACAGGAAAAAGATGCTTTAAGTCATTTGTCATTAGGAAAATGAAATGTAAAACCACCACAAAAACAGGTATATATCTATTAGAATGTGTAAAACTTTAACCTAAGACTAACCACGTGATAGAACTGAAACTCTTATCCACTATTTATGGGAATATAAAATGATATGATACAGCCACTTTGGAAACAGTTTGGTGCTTTTCTCAGGAGTTAGGCATGCGTTTGTCATATGACCACATAATTCTTCCTAGGTATCTACTCTAGGGAAATGCCGAAAAAGTGTATATCCACATAGATACTTACATTTGAATATTTGCATAAGCTTTATTTCTAACAGCCCAAATTTGAAACAATCCAAATATTCCTCCAAAGATGAATGATTAAATAAATTGCGGTGGGGTAACTCCCACTTTGATCTCCCCCTCTGTCAGAGACTCCGATGCCTTTTCTCCATTCTTTTCTGTCTTAATAAATCCTAACTTGTAACTGAAAAATAAATAAATAAATAAACAAGTAAATAAATAAATTGTCATATATACTATACAATGAAATAACCAACTTTCAGTGAAATAAAAAATGACTTATTGGTAGAGGTAATAAAATAGATAAGTTTTCAAATAATTGTGCAGAGTTAAAGATGACAAATGAAAAATTACCTGTTATCAATATATGATTACATATATACAAAATTTTAGAAAATTCAAACTCATCAATAATAACAGAAAACAGATGCATTTTTGCCTGGGGAATAGATGTGTCTTGTGGATTGAGAGAAAGTAATTCCACAGTGTCACAAAAACATTGGGAGGAGTGATGTATCTGGATTGTGATATTAGCTTTACATGTGCATACATATTTTAAAACATATTAAATTTTACACTTTAAATATGGGCAACTAATATGCCAATTATAATAATATAGCTATTAAAAATGAATGAGTACCTCTCAAATAATTTAAGCAATCTAGTAAGATCTCTTACCCAAACCAGAAAATTAGACATGAGGAATGTAAAAGGGGGCATATATAATTAAAAATCACAAAGAAAATATGATTTACTTAAACTTAAGAAATGATTATATGGCAATTTCTATATGCTAGTCATTCCTCTAAAGACTAAACTATTATGCCATATGAATCTTATATTAATTAGTCTTATGAAAGAGAAGGTATTGCTTTCATTTTCCCTATTTTATATATTGGAAATTGAAGTTCACAGAGGTTAAGTTACCAGTTCAAGTTACCAGTTCACCTTCACCTCCTTCATGTTTACATGGATGGAACTGGAAAATGTGCTTCTTAGCAAAGTGTCTCAAAATATTTCAGATTATATATAGAACCAGCACACTGTACCCCATGACTGCATTAATGTACACAGCTATGATTTAATAATAATAATAATAATAAAGAATTAGATTCTTTAGTCAGATTATTCACCACCTGGATGGCAAAGTGGGCTCTTTTACAAGTAGTGGGTTGATCTTGTACAGATACAAGATACTGGTAATCTCTGGCTTGTTGTACCATGGAGCTCTAGCTAAATATTTCAAACATTATAAACTGGGAAGATAAAGACGGATGGGAAAGCATTAGTTGATACATTAACCTGAGCATTTGGCAGGTTTAGTGACTATAATGACATCGAGGACTGTGGCATTAGGTCACTCTTGCTGGGTACCATCCATCTCTTTCTTTCTTTCTTTCTTTTTGTT
>CAUYQV010169647.1:0-52234 GCA_963574575.1 Galagoides demidoff
TTGTGGCGGGTGCCTGTGGCCCCAGCTACTTGGGAGGCAGAGGCAGGAGACTTGCTTGAGCCTAGGAGTTGGAGGTTGCTGTGAGCTGTGATGCCACAGCACTCTACCCAGGGGGACAGCTTGAGGCTCTGTCTCAAAAAAAAAATAATATATATATATATACACACTATATGAAATAATATATGTAATACTATAATAAGTATTATATAATAAGTAATATATGATAAGTATTATACTACTATATATAAGCTATAGTTATATATAGTTAAAATATTAATTACAACTAACATATAACAAAACAGTAATACAAACATGTCATAAATATTCCAGCAATGCAGAATGTAATGAAATTTGAAATAAAGCTACAAAAAATATTACTGATTGTCTCCAACAGAAAACTATGGACTGTTTAAGGACATCCTTTATGATTATGTGATTCTAGCTTTTCATTGCCTTTGCTCTATTTTACACCTCTATAATTAGTAGAGAACTGATAGCAATGCAAAACAAGTCCTGTCTATAGACATGCAAATACATTTTGTCCAGTAGAGTGAGAATGCCCTATTCTTCCCCCTAGAAAAACCAGTTTTATATTCATTTGCAAGTTCTTTTCAATATTCCTGATCTATAAGTGTGTCTGTCCTTTGGATTCCTTTGAACTGGTTGTAATATCTACCTAGCCCTCTCATTAGTAGGTTTTTTAAATCTTTAACACATGTCTTAGTCTATTTTATGCTGCTATAACAGAACATCATAGGCTGGGTAATTTATAATGAATAGAAATATATTTGGCTCATGGTTCTGGAGGCTGGGATGCCCAAGAACAAGGGGCTGCATCTGGTGAGGGCCTTCTGGCTGCATCACAAGGTGGAAGGATTCAGATGGTGAGAGTGAGAGAATGAGCTTAAAGATGGAAGCCTTTTTATAGTCATCAGTATCCCTTTCCTGAGAGTGAGGCCCTCGTGACCTAAACACCTGCCATTTATTAGACTCCACTTCCCAACACTGTTGCACTGGTGTTTCCAACATTTGTGTTTAGGGGACACATTTAAGCCATAGCAACATGTTCATTTTATATCTGTAGGGGAGTCATAAATTTACCTTTTATTTTTTGAAATTTGTCCCTTAACAAGAAGTATAATGAAATAGAATAAAGAGTGGAAAGCCTCCTTCTTCCTCAACTGCTAATGACCTAGTATTTGTGGAGGCCAAGTGGAGGAAGAAGTGGTGATCAAAAAGAGGTCATTCAGAGGGCAGTGCCTATGGCTCAAAGGAGTAGGGCACTGGCTGGCCCCATATGCCGGAGGTGGCGGGTTCAAACCCAGCCCCGGCCAAAAACTGCAAATAAAAAGAGGTCATTCAGAGCTCCTGCTGTGAAAGTGTGCAGCCCTCCTGTCCATGTGCTGTCCTAGAGGCTGCACTCAAGGATGGCAGCATGCCCAGTTTACTTTGGTGCAAGACTGGATGGTTCAAACCATGGATCCCCCACTCAAACCTGAGAGGCTTGAGCAAGTTACTAACTTTCTCTGCCCCAGTGCTCTCATCTGTAAAATAAGGATAATAATACAGCCTACCTCTGGGATTCTTGTAAAGATTAAATGAATTACCTGGAATAGTGCCAGACCTACTGGTAAAAGTCAGTTTTAGCTAACACTATCATTTTTTTCTCCTGTGATACCTACTCTTAGAATGGACACCGATACTTGAAATAACACAGTCTCCATGATCCATTTGTGGCTTTCTGTGGAGACTGTATTTGATTATTTCTCAGCACTCCTAGAGTTGGTGGCCAGCACCATTGGGTACAAATGAGGGCAGTCCAAAGAAGGGAGCTATTCACAGACTGGCCTGGGGGTGTCCTGAAGCCAAATGAGGATGACTTCCTTATAAAGTCGCTTGAAAGGATGAAAGGCTATGCACGGCTTCACCCACAGGAACACCTAGGACACCCCCAGGCTGGTGCTGTCTATGAATGGCTCTCTTCTTTGAGCTGCCTTCACAACATTCTGTTCACATCTGGATTATGTACTTCTTGTAACCCCTGGCACAGTGTCTAGCACATAGTGGGTACCACAACACTATGACCCCACCAGGGAAAACACTTCATGAAAAATAATAGCTGTCATTCAAATACAGAGGATGACAAAAATGTATAGACATTTTAAGAAAGGGAAAAAGCCCTACTAAAATTGTAATACTCAATATATACCAATTACAAAAGATAAATACAAGTTATGTTGAGCACCTCTTGTAACTGCAGAAGTAAAATGTGACTTGAGTATTACAAATTAAATGCTTTTTTTTCCTTTCTTAAAATGGAAAGGAAATTGGTACCCTCTGTATTTCTTTACAGAGCATTTTCATAAGTCTTAGTTCTTTAACCGTCACGACTTCTTTGATTGTAAGGCAGGAAGGGAAAATCCTATTACATTTTCCAGGAAATAAGCAAATACATGAACTGGGGTTGGGGCTTGACTAAATGGCCCAAGGTTCATACAGTTAGTACCTGCAAAGTCTGACTCTTAAATTCAGGTTTCGGGTTCCAACGCTCAGGTGTTGGCCACTGCCAGGGGAGGAGCTGGGAAGCTGCTGGTGCCTCTGCCTCCCCCTCGTTTCTGCCCAGTCAAGCCAGTGTGGGACAGAGCCACCCATCTCTAAGCCAGTGCAATAACAAGCCACTGCACAGGGTCAGCAAGCTCAGCTGAGGAGAGTCTCAGGGCTGAGTAAAGCGGATGTAAAGAGGAGGAGGGACATTCTAGCACACCTGAGAGAGAGATGGGCCGTGCTCTCCTGGAAACAGGCCAGGGGGCAGCAACGCCCAGAATAAAGGCAAAATGTCAACAAGAAAACAAAAATAAGAAAGGTCACTTCAGACAAGAGAGACCTTGTCTCAAAACAAAATAAAACCCAAGAAAAGTCACCATGTGAGACAATTGCAAACAAAGAAACTTGGAAGAATCTGACTTCCAAACTTCCCTCCTCCACCCCCATTCCCAGTCTCCCCTGTTAGAATTATCTTATTGCTGGAGAGATCTTGGTAAAGCCTGCCCCATCTTTTTATTATTATTATTATTTTTTTTTTTTTGAGTCAGAGCCTCAAGCTGTTGCCCTGGTTAGAGTGCTGTGGCATCATAGCTTATAGCAACCTCCAACTCCTGGGCTCAAGTGATCCTCTTGCCTCAGTTTTTCTATTTTTATTTATTATTATTATTAGTTTTTTCAGTTTTTAGCCAGGGCCGGGTTTGCACCTGCCACCTCTAGTACATGGGGCTAGCACCACCCTACTCCTTGAGCCACAGGCACCTTCCCAGCCTGCCCCATCTTTGAGAAGTCACAGAGGAGATTTTCCCTTTGGGGGCTCCCTCCTCCCCTTGGGCAGATGAGGGACTACTGACGAGTGTTTAGGAGGAGGAATACTGGAAACAGGGAGGGGAGAATCACTAGATTAAGCTTCGGAACCTCTTCTGGTTTGACTGTGAATTGCCGCTTTTATACCATTATGTGTGTGAATCTATTTAGGTATTTAAGGCTGAGAGTTAAATCATTCCATCATGAGACTGTAAATAAGGCAGTTAATAGAGAGAGATGTCAGAGAGACCCTTGCCCCAGCGGGGTGGGAGGGAAAACCACCACCACAGCCAACAATCACACCTCCCTCTTCAGAGGGATTCAGCCTGGGCTTTTGTTAGGTAGGGAATACTCCTTAGACTAATATGAAAGAACCTATCTCCAGAAAATGGAAAACTTTTACTTTTTTAATAAGGCAGAAGCCAAGGGACCCCTGCACATTACCTATATCTGCCCCACTCAGCTTCTCCTCTGCTGAGCTGGCACCAATCCTCAGTGACCTGCCCACCAATGACCTGGCAGCTGTTCCTCCCACAGAAAGTTCTGTTCGATTCATTGCCAGCTGTGTGGCCGAACATCCCAGTTGCTGTCAGGGATGCTTCCCGAAGCTCTATTCCCCATATTCTGAGAGGGCTTTGGTGCTGAGTGAAGTGAGGGCTCTATCCTGACCACGTTGGCTGACCACTAGGCACTGCCGGGCCTACGTTAATTCTTACCACAAGCTTAAAGAAAGCGATAATGATCTCTACTACACAGATGGGGAAACTGAGGCTCAGAGAGATGATGTGCATTCCCCAAGGTCACATAGCCAGCCAGTGACTGAGTCTGCATTTTATTACAGACCTGTCTGAAGCCAAAGCCTGTGCCTTTCTCGCTATATCACTTGGCCTTTTAGTATTTGGGGCATCACTCTGATAAAGACTTAATGGTCTGGTACAACAGTGCCAACCAAGACAGGGGGGCAATTCTGGCTAGTTTGTAACCCCTCTTTCTCTTGGGAAAATAAGCCTGGGCCTTTGCATTTTAATGAACTCTCTGGGGGATTCTGGTGTGAAATTCTGGATAAGGACCACTAAACTAGGCAGTCATAGGATTATTGAGTGCTAACTCTCCAGACACTTTATTTCTCACCTCATTTAATCCTCCTGAAGATCCTATCAGGTAGAACTATTTTTATAGCAGTTTTTGTTCTGTTTTGTTTTGAGACAGAGTCTCACTCTTTGGCCCAGGGGAAAGTGCCATGGAATCATCCTGGCTCACAGCAACCTCATCTCTTGGGCTCAGGTGAGGCAACCTCCTTTTGCTTCAGCCTCCTGAGTAGCTAGGATTACAGGAGCCTGCCATGACATCCAGCTAGCTTTTCTATTTTTACCAGAGAACAGGTCTCCCTCTTCCTCAGGCTGGTCTCAAATTCCTGAGCTCAAGCAAACCATCGGCCTTGGCCTCCCAGACAGCTAGGATTACTGGTATGAGCTATAGTGCCTGGCCTATATCCAGTTTTTAAATAAAGACTCTGAGGCAGAGAAATTTCAGTAAACTGTAACATGCTTCTGTTGAAAAACAGTGGCCAGTGTGTCAAATGCAGGCAATAGGGCCCCAAGATTGCAGGACCAGATGAGGCCTGCTTCGTTATATAACAAAGAGAAGGGACCTTCCCTCTGGTGAAATGAATGACTGAATTCCTATCTCCCTGAAATATATCAAACCAAACTGTAGCCCAACCACAGTGAGACCACTTACTTGCTCAAGACTGCTTGGGTGTGGCTCCCTGGGCAACTGGCATACATTTTTGGCACAGAATAAATCTTTTACAATTATTTTACAGAGTTTGGGTTCTCTTCTGTTGACACAGGGGCACTTAATTCCGTGCAGACTCTTCCTCCTTCAAGGTATATAGCCCAAAGAACTTGCCTTCCCTCCTAATACTTTGTTCTTGGCTTTGAGACAGATTCCATAAATTGTCCTTGGCAGTGAGTGACTCAGCGTTGCTTAGGGATTTAATTAACCAGCAATAGAAGGTGCGAAAGAGACAAGCCTCTGGGGACTTTCTCTCTTCCTTGCTTGGATGGGGTAAAAATGGAATAACAAAGAATCTTCTAGAACCACTTGTCCAATATGGTAGTCACTGGCCACATATGGCTATTGAGCACTTGAAATGTGGCTGCCCGAATTAAGATATTCTATGATTATAAAACACTCACCAGATTTTGAAGATTTTTATGAAAAAGAGGATGTCATTATCTCATTAATAGTTCTGTATATTTATTACAAGTTGGAAATGATAATATTTTGGGTATATTAATTTTATTTTTTAAAATGTGGTTATTGGCCTTTAAAATTACCTATGTGGTTGTCGGATAGCACCCTTCTAGAGTGTTCATGGTTTAACAATGACAATATATCAACTCTTTTTTAAAAAGTGACTTTAACATAGATCTATGTTTTAGTCCATTTTGTGCTGCTGTAACTGAATACCTGAGACTGAGTAATTTGTAAAGAGCAGAAATTTATTTTCTCACAGTTCTAGAGGCTAGGAAGTCCAAGATCAAGGTATGGTATTTGACAAGGGCCTTTCTGCTGCATCCTTTGAAGGTGGAAGGTGGAAGGTGGAAGGGCAAGAGAAGGAAGGAGGGAGAAAGAGGAAGCAATGAGGCGGAGCCCACTGCCACAAACCCTTCTCTTAAGGGCATTAATCCATTCATGGAAGCTTGAAAGAAAAAAGCCTCTGGGCAAAGCAACTTGGAACCTGGCCCTACCTCCCAAACATGCACTGAGGATTAAATCTCCAGCACATAAATTTCTGGGGAACGTATTCAAATCATAGCAATCTACTTTTGCCTTTATGAAATAGGTATTTTTTTTCAGGTAAGGTAGCAAGGCCACAATCTACTCAGTGTTTGGACAATGAGCAGGCTTGCTTGGCTAGAGCAGATCTGCACTAAAGATAATCTGATGGAAGAATACTGACTTGGGAAGCAAGAAACCTGGCTTCTGCCCCCTTGCTACACCGACAAATAGCTGTATGACCTTGGAAAGATTACTACCAGTCTCTGGAGCTCAGAGTCTTTACTTTAAAAATGAGGAGACTGGCTGGATTAGAATTTAAAGGTGGGAAATTAGTAGCCTGAGGGCCAAGTATAGCCACAGATTTGTGTGTTTTGGCCACTGCAGTGTTTAATTATTATTTTATTCACATATTTTTAAGGAGGGAACAAGTGCTCACCTATGGACTGTGGCTCCTACCTCTCCCCTGGACACCCACCCCACCACTTCACACATTGACCTTACCAGCCTCAAAACCTTGGAAGTATCTGAGTTTGAACTATTGGCTGCAAATTTTAAACTCCAGGTGGATATGAAGCAACTGTTAACTCTTACATCCAATTATGCTAATGTTGACCATTCTTAGAACCTATCCAGACAGAAAAGAGTCTTTAGTAGCAGTTACCAATCTACCCCAGGTCAAATTTTTTGTTTCTCCATCTAATCCACATTTTGTATGATGTTTACCATCTTGAATTTCCAACAGAAACAACACCATATCCTGCCTTAGAACTACAGAATATTAAACTAAAAGGAAACTTATAAATAATCAATTTGGGGCAGTGCCTGTGGCTCAGTGAGTAGGGTGCTGGCCCCCTATACTGAGGGTGGCAAGTTCAAACCCAGCCCCAGCCAAACTGCAACAACAAAAAAAATAGCCAGGTGTTGTGGCAGGTTCCTGTAGTCTCAGCTACTGGGAGGGAGGCTGAGGCAAGAGAATCGCCTAAGCCCAAGAGCTGGAGATTGCTGTGATCTGTGATGCCACAGCACTCTACCAAGGGTGACAAAGTGAGACTCGGTCTCTGAAAAAAAAAAAGTTAATCAATTCAAGGCAAACCTTTCATTTTACAGATGAAGAAAGCAAAAGCAATCAAAAGTAAATAGTACTTTTATACTTGTGTATGTCAGTGATCTTATCATCTATCTTTGATAATTAAAATATAATTTTTAATTCATAGTTTATAATTACTTGCAATACCTTTACATGAATTTTTGTTCATATCCAGGTAGAATTAATTTCTTTAATAAAAATTCAGTGGATGACTGGTTAGGAAAAGAAAATAGTAGCATAGAACTGCCTCCCTTTCCTTATGATTATGCTATATAAAACTTGCAACAAAAAATAGGTAAATGTAACCCACGCAATGAAAGTAAATAGCTGAAGAATTTTAAAGCACTGAAAGCACTCTACTTGCAGGGATAATAGCGATTTGGATGGGAGCTACTGCTTTTGCATATTAAACGCAAGTCTTTGTCTCTTTCACCTCAGTAGTGGGAGAAAGCAAAATCTGATTTGATGGGGGAAAAGGAAAAGACCATAAATAAAGGGTACATTGTTTCTTGGGGACAACCTTCCTAGTGGCATTCTGCCCAGAAGCCCTTTCTTCTTGGCTCAACCACATGGCCAGGATAAGTTGAGTAGCAGATGAATGGTTAAGACCCCAGAGGCTCAGGAGAAACCACAAAACTGATCAATGTCTTCAGCGTCCACATTTGAGCCAATTATGATTCTGAGGCCAGACTGGTCAGTGTTACTGTTGAATAAACACAGTCATGGAAACTCCACACTTGATCTCTTTCTGAAGAAACTCAAGATCAGTGATAAGAGGGACCCCTACCCCCCAAGCTAGCCAGTCACAAGCAGCCCAGGAGTGTCTGAAGATAGGATTGCTGTCAAACACGACTCCCAGGCATCTCTTGCCATGACAGGAATTTGACCTCAAATGGAAGGAGTAAGTCCTCGTATTTTCCCAGATGTGTAGCACATCATAATCATGACCTCTACCCTCAGGAGATTAATGCCTCCCAGAGCAAAAAGATGATCTGTTTCTCTCCCACAGAAAGGTAAATGCTGAAGGTTTGAGGAGAGTTACCAAAATGACAAAAACCAATCCAACTGACTGAAGTTCAGGAGGTGATAAAAATGAACAGTAAAATGTGTTGAGAGATACAGGTTTTCCCAAAAAATCTGTGTTCATTTTCTCCTCCTCTCTCTAGCAGTGGGACCCTAATTCTCCCTATAGTTCTCCCACAATCAACCCATCTTTTAAGATGCACCAGGAATTCTACTTCTCCCATGAAGCTTTCTTTAACTCTTCCATCCACAGGATTTCTGCTTTTACTATCTGTATCATTTATTTGCTGATACACTTGAATATGGCCTTGAACTGCTTTTTATTTTTATTTAGTTTTTAGAGATAGGGCCTTGCTCTGTCACCCAGAGTGGAATTCAGTGGCACGATCATAGCTCACTGTAACCTTGAACTCCTGGACACAAGTAATCCTTCCACCTCAGCCTCACAGAAGCTAGGACTACAGGTACAAATGGCTAATTTTTCTTTCTTCCTTTCTTCCTTTTTTTTTTTTTTTAAATATAGATGGGGGTCTTGGTAAGTTGCCCCAGCTGGTCTTGAATTCCTCCCAAAATGCTGAGATTATAGGCAGGAGCATGTTTAAAAATATTTTATATATGTGCATCTTACCTTCCTGACTAGACTGTAGGCGCTTCACAGGCGAGCAGTGTGAGTCACAATGACTTAGCTAAGTTGAGCCCAGAGCTTTTAGGAGGAGCCCAGGACAGCAGCCTCTCTAGCATGCTCTGGGCTTCTCTGCTTTCCTTCCCAGCGTGCCCTGGGACTCTTCACGTTATCCGCCCCTTGCCAGGCTCCCTTCTTGCCTTCTTGGCCAGAATGGAATCAGCATTTCTCTGTGCCACTTCTTTCCTCACCTGAAGTCTGAGAGAACTACGGAGATGGTTATCTTTTTTTTTAGACTTTTTTTTTTTTTTTCAGTTTTTGGCTGGGGCTGGGTTTGAACCTGCCACCTCCGGTATATGGGGCCAGAACCCTACTCCTTTGAGTCATAAGCACTGCCCGAGATGATTATCTTTTATACAAAAAAATGAAATAGCTGCAAAACAGAATGCATTCTCAGCTGTCCAGGAAGGTTACGACAGCAATTATCATTATATAGATTATTAGAATTTTCTTAGAAAAGTTAACCTTTTCCTGTTGAACAGAACTGAACTGTTTAAAGAAAAAAGCAAAGAAAAATTGTCCATAGCCTCCCTCTGGGTGTGGTTACCAAGCATCTGAGAACTTTTTTTTTTTTTTAAGTAGATATGTATATATTGTGTTTACATAATTCACAAGTTAAGTGCAGGTAGACCCATGAAACTTTCATTAACAATAAAAATGCAGTCTATCTGAACTGTACACTTAAAAATGGTTAAAATAATACATTTTATGGTATGTGTATTTTACAATTAAAAATAAAAATAGAAAAATACTAGACTGTGTATGAGACCAAGCACTAAAAAAGGGTAGTTAGTTGAAAAGGGAAATTGTGAAAGCACAAACTTCAGGTAGAAGATGGACTAAACTATTTTAGCCTAATCGAAGGGTAAGTACAGTCAATAACTATGATATTGATATGCCACAAGTTAAAAAATGGAAAGGAGATGATCACTAAATTTATTATGGATAAACTTAAAATTGTACTTGGAATCCAAATGGAATTGAGAGGATAAACAGTATAGTTATTAAACATCTCCTTTTATTTATATATTCTCTGAAAAAAAATGAAGTGAAGCTGGGCAAGGTGGCTCGCACCTGTAATCCTGGCACTCTGGGAGGTTGAGGCAGCTGGATAGCTTAAGCTCACAAGTTTGAGACCAGTCTGAGCAAAAGCAAGACCCCATCTCTACTAAAAATAGAAAAACTGAGGCAAGAAGCTGACTTGAGCCCAAGAGTTGGAGGTTACTGTAAGCTATGATGCCACAGCACTCTACCCACGGTGACAGCTTGAGACCCTGTCTCAAAATGAAAAGAAAAAAATCTGAAGTGGAACTGAGAACAATAATATTATATAGTTGAATATGTAACTTCATCCTTTTCCTCTAAGTTAAAATCAGAACGTGCCAAGTACATAATATTCCAGCCAGAGAAATGAGGTAAGGAACAAAGGAAGGAAATGGCCAACTTTGGCCGGGTATCTTTGATGGGTACATCTGCAGAGAAAGTAAAACACTAGAGGAAAACCCTCCCTGCTCAGACCCTTTAAAAAATATTCCCATTGTTTGTTGCAGCATTTCTCAGACATATCTGACTTTGGAACACTTTTTATATAAAAAGAAAAATACCAGTTGAAGCTCACAAATATTATAATAATTATGATAATAGCTAGTGCCTACACTGTTATAAGCACTTTAAATACACTTAATCATCATAGCAATCTGCAAGGTAAGCATTATTAATATTCTCCACTTTACAAAGGAGGAAACAGAAACACAGGCACAGACTAAATTGTTCACATTCACAGAGCTAGTAAAGGGCAAAATCAAAATTTGAATCAAGGAAGTTTGATTCTAAACCCTGGAGGCTGAATGTTATATACTGAATGTTTGCCCCTCCAAAATTCAAATGTTGACACCCTAACCCCTGATTTTATGGTAGGAAATGGGGTTTTTGGGAGGTAATTATAGTTAGAAGGGTGGGGCCCTCATGATAGGATTAGTGCCCTTATAAAAAGAGCCACCTGTGTGCTCTCCCCTGCTCCTGCACGTGTACTCATAGAAGAGGCCATGTGGGCACACAGAGGGCTGGCAGTCAAAAGAAGAGGACTCAGAATGAAACCTGCTTTTTTAGCATTGATATCAGACTTCCCAGCATTCAGAACTGTGGGAACTAAATTTCTGTTATTTAAGCTACCCAGCCTATAGTATACCATAGTATTTTGCTGAGGCAGCAAAGTAAACTGAGATAGCCACTACCCTACATCCCACCACAGAATTTTAGGGAATATGTCTATAAATGTTTAGACTATAATAAACACTGACAGCATAATAATATATGCTGAATAGGGAATGGGTCTGTAAATGTTTGGACTATAATAAACACTGATAGCATAATAATATATTCTGAAACCATAATGGATGGTGCCTGATCACTGACTGATAAGTGTTGCCCCCATGATGCACAGGCATCACTCACCGTGTGTATGAACACATCATCTCTCTCTCTTTCTTCCTTTCCTTTCCATTCTCTCTCTTTCTTTTTTAGACATAGTCTCACTCTGTAACCCTGGGGTTGAGTACCCTGGCATCATCATAGCTCACAGCAATCTCAAATTCGTGGGCTCAAGATAACTTCTTGCCTTAGTCTCCCAAGTAAATGTGACTACAGGTATCTGCTACAACACCCAGCTAGTTTTTCTATTTTTGGTATAGGTGGAGTCTCACTCTTGGTCAGTCTGTTCTCAAACTCCTGAGCTCAAGTGATCTAACCTATCTCAGCCTCCCAGAGTGCTAGGATGATAGGTGTGAGCCACCCTGCCCAGCTGACACACCATTTCTAAAGGCAAGTTGACACTGTAGGGTAAAAACCATTTAAGTGTGTTCAATATATTTTTTAAAATAAATATTTTTAGAACAATTTCAAGATGTACAGGAAAATTTCAAAGGTAGTACAGAAAATTTCCACATATTGGTGCTCAGTTTCCCCTATTATTAACACGCTATGTTCAAACTATACATTTGTAATAATTAATGAATCAATATTGATACATCGTTATTAACTAACATCTATACTTGATTCAGCTTTCCTTAGCTTTCACCTGATGTCTTTTTTCTGTTGCAGGACTTATCCAGGCTGCCATAATTCATTTAGTTGTTGTGTCTCCTTAGACTCTTGGTCATGACAGTTTCTTAGACTTTCCTTTGTTTTGATGATCCTGATAGTTGAGGCAATTACTGGCCAGGTAATGTAAGGAATATCTCTCTCCACTGGGATTCATCTGATGTTTTTATCATGATTATACTGAGATTTTAAATTTTTGTAGGCAGAAGATTACAGAGGTAAGGTGCCATTTTCATCAAATCATGTAAGGGCACCTGCTATCAACATGATTTACCACTGGTGATGTTGACCCTGATCACCGGAATGAGGTAGTATTTGTCAGATTTCTCTACTGTAAAGTTACTCCCTCTCCCCTTTCCATACTTTACCCTTTGGAAAGAAGTCATTATATGCAGCCCACACTTAACAAGTGAGGATTTATGCTCCCCCTTTTCAAGGGTGGAGTATCTACAGAAATTATTTGGAATCCTTCTGCATGGTAGACTTGCTGTTTTCCATTTATTTATTTATTCATTCACAAAATCTCTTAGGGGGATCTTTAATAGATTTTATCTTTTAGAGCAGTTTTAATTCACAGAAAAAATGAACAAAAGAAATATGATTTAGCAAAACAAAAAATCCAATAACTCAATTAAAAGATGAGCAAAGGTCTTGAATAGACATTTTTCAAAAGAAGACAAAATAAATCACCAACAGGCATGTGAAAAAGTGCTCAACATCATGAATTATCAGAGTGACTGGTTATCATAAAGAAGACAAAAAGAGGCTTGGTGCCTATGGCTCAATTGGCTAAGGTGCCAGCCACATACACCTGAGGTGGCGGGTTCAAATTCCCAGCCTGGGCCCGCCAAACAACAATGATGGCTGCAACCAAAAAATGGCCGGGCGTTGTGGTGGGCACCTGTGGTCCCAGCTACTTGGGAGGCGGAGGGGCAGGAGACTCGCTTGAGCCCAGGAGTTGGAGGTTGCTATGAGCTGTGATGCCATGGCACTCTACCCAGGGGGATAGCTTGAGGCTCCGTCTCAAAAAAAAAAAAAAAAGATGAAAAGATAATAAATGTTGGTGAGGATTTGGAGATAAAGGAACCCTGTGCATTGTTGGTGGGAGTGTAAATTGGTACAACCATTATGGAAAACAGTATGGAAGTTTCTCAAAAAAATAAAAATTGAACTGCTATAAAACCCAGCAATCCCATTTAGAAGTATATATCCAAAGGAAATGGAATCAGTATCTCAAAGAGTTATCTACACTTCACTGAAGCATTATTCACAATAGCCAAGATATAGAAACAACCTAAAGTGTTTTTATGTGCAAGAATGGATAAAGAAAATGTGGTATGTATGTGTGTGAATACACATACACACATATATGATGAAATATTATTCAGATTTGTAAAAAGAAGATCCTGCCATTTACAATGACATGGATAAACCAAAAGGATGCTATACTATGTGAAATTAGCTAGACACAGAAAGACAAATATTGCATTATCTCACTTATATTTGGATTTAATAAAGTTGAACTCATAACAGCAGGGTAGAATGGTGATTGTCAGGGGCTGGGAGTGACAGGGAAATGGGTAGATATTGCCCAAAAGGTACAAAGTTTCAGTTATACGGGGTGTATGTGTTCTGAGATCTATCATACAGCATCTATCATGCTACCTGACCATGACATTTGCTAAGAAAGTATGTCTTAGGTGTTCTCACCATATACACCCCCGCAAAAGTAACTAACTATGTAAAATGCTAGATATGTTGGTTAGATTTATGTGGTAGTTATTTCACAATGTATAGGTATCTCAAAACATCAAATTATATATATTAAATATATACAATTATTTGTCAAGTATACTTCAATGGAACTGAAGAAAGTATGAAGAATTCCCATATACCCCCTGGTCCTCTGCCTATAATTCGCAGCCTTCCCCACTGTCCAACATCCCACTCCCACATGGTACATCAACACTAACTCACTACCTTGACATTGTTATCACTTAAATCCACACTTTAGAGTTCTCTCTTGGTGATGTACATTCTATAGCTTTGGACAAATGTGTAATGATATGCATCTACCTTTACAGTGTCATGCAGAACAGTTGCACTGCCCTAAAAGTCCTGTGCGCTCTGCCTTCCTTCCTAGAAACTACTGATCTTTTTACTGCATCCACAGTCTTGCCTTTTTCAACATGCCATATACGGTAAATGGCCTTCTAAGATTGGCTCTTTCACTTAGCCTCATGGTTCCACTGGTCTTTTCATGGCTTGATAACTCATTTCCTTTTATCATTGAACAAATAGTCAATTGTCTGGATGTATGTACCACAGTTTCTTTACCTATTCACCTATTAAAAGGCATCTGAATTGTTTTCAAGTTCTGGCAATCATGAATAAAACTACTATAAAAATACATGTATAGGTTTTTTGTTTTTTGTTTTTTTTTTAGAGACAAGGCAGAGTCTCATTTTATCGTCCTCAGTAGAGTACTGTGAAGTCACAGATCACAGCAACCTCCAACTCCTGGGCTTTAGGCAATTCTCTTACCTCAGCCTCCTGAGTAGCTGGGACTACAGGTGCCCACCACAATGCCTGGCTATTTTTTGTTGCAGTTTGGCCGGGGTGGGGTTTGAACCTCATCACCGTTGGTATATGGGGCCAGCGCCCTACCCACAGAGCCTCAGGCACCACCTGCATGTATAGGTTTTTGTATAGACATATTTATCAATTCACTTGAATAAATATCAAGAAGCAGTTGCTGAATTGTATGGTGAAAGCATATTTAGCTTTATAAGAAATCTCCAAACTGTATTCCAAAGTGGCTGAACCATTTTTCATTCCCACCAGCAATGAGTGGGAGTTCCTATCACATCCTTGTCAGCATTTGGTATTGTCAGTGTTTGAATTTTAGCCATTCTATAATAATAGTTGTGTAGCGGTATCTCAACATTGTTTGGATTTGCAATTCTGCAATGACATATGATGTTTAACATTTTCATTTATCTGACATCTGTATATTTTCTTTGGTGGGGTGTCTGTTTAGGTCTTTAGCCCATTTTTACTTGGGTTGTTTGAGTTATTGTTGTGTTTTAAGAGTTATTTGTATATTTTGGCTAATGGTCCTTTATTAGATGACTTTTTTCAAGTATTTTCTCCTAGTTAGTGTCTTGCCTTCTCATTCTTCAAACAATGTCTTTTGTAGAGCAAAGTTTTTAATTTTATCGAAGACTTGCTCATCACTTATTTCTTTCATGGATTGTACCTTTGGTGTTGTAGCAAAAATGTCATTGCCAGACAGAAAGTCATCTAGATTTTCTCCTGTTATCTTTTAGGAGTTTTATAGTTTTGGGTTTTACATTTAGGTCTATGATCCATTTTGAATTAATTTTTGTGAAGGATGTACATAAAGTTTGTGTCTAGATTAGTTTTTTAGTCCATGTGGAAATCCAATTGTTTCACAAACATCTTTTTTTCATATGTTTAAATAAGTTTTAGAAGAAAAATATTGGCAATATTCTATTAACTTCAATTGTCACAAAGACGATTGCAGAACAGTTTGGGAAATGTTATTCTCCTAAATACAAACCCTGTCTGGCTTGGTGCCTCTCATCTCTACAGACACGGCCCTTGGCACTCTCTCTACACACTTGGTCCTTGGCCAGACTGAGCTGCAGGCTGCCCTTTCTCACTTTATTCCTATTGAAACAGTCACTTTCTAAAAAACCTTTCATCCAGCTTTCACCCTGGAAACTTCCCTAGCTGAGGTAATCTCTATCTCCTCAGGGGTAATAAAATATTCTACTTATACCTCTGTTACAGCGCTTTTCAAATTAGGTAATGGTTGGTTCTTGATCTGTTTTTGCTCTATCTTCTAGAATCTATATTTTCCTTCATAACACCCTCTTTCAAGTTAGAAAATATATTTTCTCCTTTTTGTACCAGTTGGGTGGGTGGGCTGTAGACAGACCCATTGGGCATGATCCTGCTCTGTATGGGAAAGAGTCAATGTGAGGATCGCCATTTGGCTCCCCACAGATTTATGTATTTGGGATACAACAATACACTGTAGGACATAGCCAAGGGCATAAATGGATTCTTATTTACCATATATCTAGGTATTTCAAAGTTATGAATCAAGAGAATAAGCTGTTAAAAATGATATGTTTTATTCTCCTAGCTTGACAAATATATCTTCAGAATGACCTGGAAGGACAATTTCAAATGTAGAATCTTGAATTCCTTGGAATGTGGTGGCACAGAACACGATGACCCCCCTTTTCAGTGTCTCTTCTTGCTTCTGGTTCTGTCCAAGGGACCTACGTGCAGGCCTGTGGATACTCCAGCAGGCAGCCCAACCTCAGTCCACATCTCCTACAAACCACCCCCCTGAGGCCACCGCTCAGGCCAGAGTTCTGACAGTAGCAGTGAGGTCAACCCTGGGAGGATAGGCCTGAAGAAAGGCCACAAAGGCTCTAGAGGCAGAGAGGGCCATTTGTGCAGAGGATTCTACTGTCCTCGCTACCTGGACCATGAGCTAGAAGGGGAGGTGGGCTCTGGGTCTAGTGAGGAGAGACACAGCTGGGGGAAGCACAATTCTCAGACTTTATTTACTGTACAGATGAATCACCTGGGATCTTACTCAGTTGGTCTGGGGTGAATCTGTATTTCTAACGGGCTTCCAAGTGATGTGGACACTGCTGGCACAAGGACCACAATAAATAGTTAAGGTCTGGCCCAAAGCAGCAGGTCTGGCCTAGGCAGATGGATACTTTAGGAAAAAGGGTGTGTTTGATAATAATGCAATCACTCCCACAAATAAATTACCAATAGAATTTACTACACATTTAAGTTACATATACAAAAATGTTTGTGCAACACAAATTTGAATGCAGTGTCAACACCTACGCTCGGGGAATTCTTTAGTCTAGCGTGACCAGTTGAGCATCACAGCCTTCAGCCCTGTATGTTCTCATTTTCCTCCCCTTCCTGTGTCCTCCGACCCCTTTCTGTAGGCAGCTTGCCTTGCGTGACTCCCAGATCGTTCTGGGAGATTTTACTGTTCCTTCTGCAGATTCTCACACACACGTTTTTAATTCTTACTCATTGTTTACTACGCTCTTTCTCATGTGTGCTCCGCCACACTCCCAGCACATTTCTTCTGGCAGTTTCCCTAGCAGACATGCAACTTTTCCAGGTCCTTTTTGGCCTTTGCCTCAACCAAGTCCACTGGGCCCAGCGGGTGCTGCTCATCTGGCTGACAGCTGTGGCCTCTGTGTCTCGGCTCCCTGATACGCTCACCTCTCCTGATACTGGAGAGGGCCTCCCTGAGACTTGCCTTCTGGCATGTGGAGGTGACTTTAGACAATTCCATGTGGCAAGAGAAGCTATTTATGCCTTTCGGAAACCCCATCATTTGGGCAGGAAGTGACCAACTTCCTGGCAAAGAACTCCCAAGAACATCTTCCCTAAGGGAAAAAAGAGAAAACATATCTCTGACGCATAGCTTCCTCACTTTTTAACTGGTTCTGCAGCAACCCAGCGGCACAGCTCAAGGCTGAAAAGCTTCTGCTGGCCCACCCCTGTGTGAACCATTCAGGCTCAGGGCCTTGGACATGGCAGGTGTTTAGTCAGCCTCGATCGAATCAAGCTGAATTTCCTGAACTAGAGTCCTGTTTCCTATTTACTCTCTGGTCTCGTGGATCCTTTCCAAGGCGCTGCCAAATACTAGTTAATGCCTAAAGATTGTTTTTGCTACAACTCAGGATTCAGTGTATATTAGAACACTCTGTTAAGTGCCTCATGCCATGGATACAGAGAGGGATGCAAACTTTCTTCTAGAAAGAGGAAGGAACGGATGATGGGATTAGCAGGCAAGAACATTAATGGAGCCGGCAGCTTCACCCCCACCCTAAACAAACTAACAAAAAGCTTCTGTATTGACTGGAACACATGAGAACTTTGGCTTTAGAGGTCAGTAAGCAGGCTGTTTCTTCACAGTGAGTTAAAAACACCCAAAACTTCCTGGGCTCAAGCAATTGTTCTGCCTCAATTTCCCCAACAGGTAAGACTACAGGCATGCACCACGCTGGGCTAATTTTTAAAATCTTTTTGTAAACACAGGACCTCCTTATGTTGCCCAGACTGGATTTAAAGCCCTGGCCTCAACCAATCCTCCTGCCTTGGCCTCCCAAAGTGCTGGGATTACACAAATGAGCCACTATGCCCAACCAAGGTTTTTGTCGCTGGTTTTCAGAATTAGATTATGATGTGGTTTTTCTCTATATTTAGTCTGCTTGGAATAATTGCCCTTCCCGTATTTGTGAGTTTATAGTTCTTTTTTCTCTTTTTGTCCGGGGCCAGTTTTGAACCTGCCACCTTGGGTATATGGGGCTGGCGCCCTACTCCTTTGAGCCACGGGTGCCACCCGAGTTTATAGTTTTCATCAATTTTGGAAAAATCTCCTCAATTATGTTTTCAAAAACTTTTTGTATTCCCACTCCTCTACCAATAGCTCAACCTACAGCTAGGTTATCCTGCATGGAATTGTCTCACAGGTGACTGAATCTCTCTTCATTCCTTTTTTTTTTAAAACTTGTTTTTTCTTTAGTTTGTACTGCCATGTCTTTAATTCACTGATCTTTTATTTTGCATTGTCTGATTTGCTCTTAATCCTGTGCAGTACACTTTTCACTTCAGATACTATATTTTTCATCTCTCATTTTTGTTGGGTTCTTTTCTGTACCTTCTGTTTCTCTCTCTCTGCCTTCTTCAGCACGTGGAACACGTTTACCACAGTGGTTTTTAATGTTCTTGCCTGCTAATCCCATCATCTCTATCATTCCTGGGTCTGTTTCTACTGATTTATTTTTCTTCTGGTTAGGGGTAATATTTTCCTATTTTGATAGATACTTGGCAAGTTTTGATTGGTTGCTGGATATTGTGAATTTTACATTGTTGGGTACTAGATTTTCTGGGAACCCTTTAAGTGATGTGCGCCTTTGTTCTGGCATGCAAGTAAGTTACTTAGAGTTGGTTTGATTCCTTCAAGCTTTTAAGCTTGCTAAGGTGGTCCAGAGCCATAGTTAGTGCAGTGCGAGGTTAGCTCCATTACTAGCACCATACTCTTTTAAGGACTCTACTTATTGCTCTGTGTATTCTGTGGTCTTTCTACTATACTTAATGCGAACAGAATTCTGTGACCATCAGGAACTTGAGGTGTTCTTGCTTCCGTAGCTGTATGTGTTTTTCCTGGTTTCATGCTATTTTCTCTCCCATACACACAGATCAGTGCTCATTCAAATACTCAGTCTGCATAGCTCTGCAACTCTCTTGGGGCATGTCCCTCCTCTTTGATATGCTGCCTCTCAAATGTTAGAAATCTCATCTTCCCTGAACTCCAATGGCTCAATTCGGGGTGACTGCAAAGCTCTGTTTGGGTTCCTTCTCCTCACACTGCAGTCTGGAAACTGCTTCTAGTCAGGAAGCTGAAGCAATCATGGGTCTCACTGTTGGATTTTCCCCCCACTTTTCTTAGGGAAACAATCCCACAATAACTATTGTCCATAGACTAAAACCATCATGCTATATAGTTTGTCAAGATATTTATTGTTTAAGGTAAGAGGGTAAATCCCTGAAGACCCTACAATATCATGGCCAGGCTCAGAAGATCTCTTAATGCAGATCTAAATGTGTAACCTAAGACATTTCGAATGATGATAATTTCACCAAACAATAGATTTTGGTCACTTTCCATTTTATTACAATTTTGGTAGACATCATTGTAAAATGTGTACTCATTCATTGAGTTACCAAACAGTCATCCATGGAGTGCTCCAGGCACCAGATAAAGCAGGGAAAAGAACAGGTAAGGTCCTATTCTCAGGGAGCTTCTGCTCTAGTAGTGGGAAGAGAGGAAAAAGATAAGTAAAGAAATAAAATGAGCAAACCTTGGAATGATAAATGCTATAAAATAGGGCGATGCATTAGAGAGCAACTAGGGCAGCTATTTAAGACAGGTGTGGAGGAAAGCCCTCTGTGAAGGGAAGTCTGAGTCCTGAGTGGCGCCTCGGAGCAGCCATGTGCAGATCTGGGAATAGAGTATTCTGGGCACAGAGGGAGCAGTAAATGCAAGAGCCCTAGGAAAGTAGCGGGACTGGCACATGGGAGGGACAGTGAGGAGACAAGTTGGGCTAGCGAGTAGTGAACAAGTGGGGAAAGTGGTACCAGACAAAATCAGGAAGGTAGATATAGGCCAGGCTTTGTGGGACAAAGAATTCCATGAAAGTACACACTGTATTTATTTTATTATACTATTACACAATTTACTTTTTTATTCCTGTCTTATTGGAAGTTTAGATTTTTGCATTTTAAAATCCCTTATCATAATAACACTGCAACAAATATCTTTGCATTTTTTCCTATAATTATTGCAATATGGCACAATCCTGGGCCTGGAATTAACGAATCAGAGTAGTTATGTATTGGAAGCTGTTGGTGCCCCTTGGTGTCCTCCCTCCAGCTGCTGTGGGTGCCATTGATGAACTCCTATCTTGGACAGCCTCAGCCACCTTTCCACATGCCTGGAAATGACATCCCTCCACAGCCTACAGCCAACGGTTGACCAGAGTGGGAATACAAAAGTACCTACCTCTTGCCTTAGTGCAAAACAAGTTCTATGGTGCCATTTATACTCCAGAGCTCCTGGGAGGATCCGGTTTCTCTTGAAGCCACATTCCTGCATAGCTTCTTCTCCTTTCTTATCCTGCTCCCCTTCCTCCCTTCTAGAACTCCCCCTAAAAGTCACCTGCACAATTCCACATCAGGTTCTGTCTCTAGGGAATCTGACCTAAAACAGGATATGAACATTTTGAAGATTCCTGATTTACCACATCCTTATTTTCTTAAGAAATATATTTTCAGGGCTTGGCACCTGTAGCTTAAGCGGCTAAGGTGCCAGCCACATACACTAGAGCTGGCAGGTTCGAATCTAGATCAGTCCTGCCAAACAACAATGACAACTACAACCAAAAAATAGCTGGGCGATGTGGCAGGCACCTGTAGTCCCAGCTACTTGGGAGGCTGAGGCAGGAGAATCGTTTAAGCCCAGGAGTTGGAGGTGGCTGCAAACTGTGATGCCACGGCACTCTACCCAGGTGACAGCTTGAGACTCTGTCTCAAAAAAAAAAACAACTATTTTCAGAAATATTACATACACTGAAGATAATTTAAAATTTACTCAGTGACCATAAAAGGTAGGAAGCACTTGGAGGTATGAGAGGTGGCAGATAGATAGTTGAGGATTAGCTAAAGATCCTAAGTACAATCAGTTAGATGTAAGCATTCCACATTGTATATTGAATCAGCACATTGTACTCCATAAATGCATAAATGTTTACAGTTATGATTTAGTAAAGGAAAACAAAACAAACAAAAAAAAGATCCGGAAGTGAAGGACCAATTGTAGCTTACTATGGACTGAATGTTTGTGTACCTCAAAATTCATATGTTAAAACCTGATTCCCAATGTGATGGTATCAGGAGGTGAGGACTCTGGGAGGTGATTAGGTCATGAGGATAGAGACCTCACTGATGGCATTAGTGCCCTTATCAAAGAGACCTCAGGAAGTTCCCTTGCCCTTTCTGCCATCTGAGGATGGCCCTCTATGAATTAGGAGGTGGGCCCTTACCAAACACTGACTTTGCTGATATTTTGATCTTGGGCTTACCAGGATGTAAGAAATAGATTTCTGTTGTTTATAAGCCACCCAGACTGTGATAGTTTGTTATAGCAGCCCAAACGGGCAAAGACATAGGCTAGTGGCTACACACAGAGTGAGGATTAACGTCCCATTAGGTTTGGATGGGTTAGGAACGCAAGTCCATGAAGACTTAGGAACAGCCATGCCCAATTTTAAACCAAAGTAGGCCATTTGAGATCATCCAGATGAATGTGTTTGTCTTTTTTCTCAGAAACAATGAGAATCTGAAGGTTACTTCTCTGGTCCCAGAGCACACATCCCATTTTCTTCTAATGGAGTTTGTCATTTGATCCCAGAGGTCCTATGGTTTAAGATATGAGGATGAAAGAACAGAAACAGGAAAGCCAGGAGTGGTAGATATGGTCAAAAGAAAGGAGACAACTTGAGAGATGAGAATAAGGCGGTATAGAGCAGGGAAGGAAGATTTAGGGTATCCTAAAGCTTTTGTTAAGATTCTTTTTTTCCTCTCCTCTGTGGGAGAGAATATAGTCAAATGGGACAGTGGATGATCAGCAGTGTCAACTACATACCTCAGTCCCTGCCTCCCCCATCTTTCTGCCTTCTGTTCATCCTTTGAAGAAAGGATCTCAGATAAGGAAGCCTGAGCACAGTGTTTAGAAGTGCCCTCTTACAAAGAGTCTGGGCAGAGTCCAACCTGGTGTCTAAGGTAGATGACAATTCTACTGCCAAGCATTTCTGAAGAGGCTGATACCTGGAGAGGCTGAGATCTAGAATCATTAACAAATTCAACCAATTGGCATGAAAATAAGAAAGAACCACAAGCAGGAAGGCAGTCAGTCTTACTCTGGGCTTTTGTGCTATCTCTAGCTATGTCAGAATCAGAATAGTAACAATTAAGCAGACACTTGAATATAGCCCTTAGGTGATGAGAGCACATCGCTTTTTCAACTCTAAGGTGTCTCACCATAGGGAGGCCCCTTTTATTTATTTATTTATTTTTGAGACAGAGTTTTATTTTGTCGCCCTTGGTAGAGTGCCCAGCATCAGCGCTTACAGCAACCTCAAATTCCTGGACTTAAGTGATTCTCTCGCTTCAGCCACTCAAGTAGCTGGGATTACAGGAGCCCACAACAACACATGGCTTCTTTTAGAGATGGGGTCTTGTTCTGGCTCACACTGGTCTCGAACTTGTGATCTCAGGCAATCCACCTACCTTGGCCTCCCAGAGTGCTAGGATTATAGGTGTGAGCCACTGCGCCCAGCCCAGCATGTCCTTTGAGTTGTATTTCCAGGACTGTGATTGGGTCTCACTGAGCCAGTCATAGTTATAATAACTAATAGTAGTGCAGGACATTAAAACTTCCAAACTACTTTCATAAATATTATTTAGCTGCCACTGGCTTAGTCCATTTGGGCTGTTCTAACAAAATACCAGTGGCTGGGTAGCTTATAAACAGCAGAAATTTATTTCTCACAGTTTGGGAGGCTGGGAATTCTAAGATCAAAGCATCAGCAGACTTGGTGTCTGGTGAGGGCTTTTTGGTTCATAGATGGCACTTTTTGTTGTATCCTTACAAGGCAGAAGGCATGAATGAGCTCCCTTGGGCTCATTCATCTCTGGTGACACCCATAGCTCAGTGGGTAGGGGGCTGGCCATATACACCAAGGCTGGTAGGTTCAAACCCAGTCTGGGCCTGCTAAACAATAATGACAACTGCAACCAAAAAATAGCCAGGCGTTGTAATTGGCTCTTATAGTCCCGGTTACTTTGAAGGTTGAAGCAAGAGAATAGCTTAAGCCCAAGAGTTTGAGGTTGCTGTGAGCTGCGACTCCATGAAACTCTACCGAGGGTAACATAGTGAGACTCTGTATTTAAAAAAAAAAAAAAAGGCACTGATCTCATTCATTAGGGTGTCCTCATGACCTAATAACCTCCCAAAGGCCCTGCTTCCTAATGCCATCACCTTGAGGGGTTAGGATTTCAACATATGAATTTTGTGAGGACACAAACATTCAGTTCATAGCAGCCACTCCTGTCTAAGGTAGCTATTCTTCTTATTGCTGTTGTTTTAATGGTTTCCGATGGGTTCACTGAGAAAGCAATTAAAGGCCTGGTTCAGTGGCTCATGCCTGTAATCCTAGCACTCTGGGAGGCTAAGGTGGGTGGATTGCTTGAGCAAGAGTGAGATACCATCTCTACAAAAAAAAAAAAAAAAAATTAGCTGAGAGTTGTGGGTTGTGGTCGGTGCCTGTAGTAAGTGCCAGCTCCTTGGAGGCTGGGGCAAGACAGAGTTTGAGGTTCCTATGAGCTATGACACCATGGACTCTACCCATGGCAACAGAGTGAGAGTGCCCCCCCCCAAAATAAATAAGTAAATAAATAAATATTTAAAAAATAGAGAAAGCAAAGAAACAGCTTACCCAGGATCCCAGAGCAAACAAGAGGCAATCCATGTTTTCTGAGTCTAAATTCTGTACATTTCATCCTTGTGTCCCTGCCTTGTCACATTCTGTGCACACTGGAGTCTTTTTATGTCCTGGGAATCAGAGCTAGGAATTTAGATAAGGCAACAGGGAGTTGACCATCCATGGGGTCTCCAAAACATACTTTCTCTCTGAATGGGGCCTTATAATACTTGCTGGAAAAGGAACATTACATCCTACCCTTTTTTATTTTAGAGACCATTCTCACATTCCTGGACACAAGAAGCATTTCTTTCTCTGTTTGATTTTCTCCTTCATTTCCAAGAAGGCAGGCCCCTCCAACCAACTGGGAAGATGGCAGGATGTGTGACCCTACCCCTGGCAGACCAGTGGTTCTCAACCTGTGGGTTGTGACCCACAGGAACTGTATTAAAGGGCCACAGCATTAGGAAGGTTGAGAACTACTGCCCTGGACATTTTGGGACAGTGTGGGTATCTCTTCAAGCCAGTGTGGACATTGAGCACACTGTTTTATAATCCTGTCTCGTGGCTCACCTCTCTCTCTCACCTCCAGAGTGGCCTATCTAACTAATCTGTGATGACACAATGCCATTTCTTTCTCATTACCCTAAATTAAGTATCATTAGGAAAGTAACTGCTCTGCTTAAAACAAATAAATCACCTAACACATTCCAAAGATACATTTATTTTATTTTTAGATATTATGTCCCTTCAGATTATCCAAGCCACTGCTGCTTCTCGTAGCAGGAATAATTGAGAACTGACACAAAAAGAAACTTACCCCAAGCTGAAGCCGACTTACAGACCAGCTATAAGGCTTACTGTGGAAGGAAATACATCGTGATGGCATTTGGTAGTATGTGTCATCCTTGGAAACATGGTGGTGGTAATTTCAGCATTTGCAAGCTCTGACTCATAGCAATACATGCCCTGCTATGGGGATAGACTTAGCTCTAGATTGGACAGTTCCCAAGGCAGAGTCACCCAACAGGCCCGGGAAGCTTGTTAATCCTCATCAGGGCATGATTACCGTCGCCAACCCAAGCCATCAGTGAGCGCGAATGCCCTGCGAGACTCTCAGGCTAGGACATGTGAGGGCAAGACTTGTCCAGGAAGGGATATAGAAAAATCGTTGTACTATACTATATTATGCTATGCTATGCTATGCTACGCTATGTTACAGAGCCCCATTCTCTGCTCACAGGAATCCAGGCAGCTTAGTCCAGAGAGGAAAGGGCAGTGGTCAGGGATCATGGAGAGGGGGCAGGGACCAAAGGCAGGGTGAGTAGCTTGGCCCCAGCTCAGAGTAGTCATGCCTGCCATTCCTTGGCACAAGACAAGCTGTGTAAAGCACCATGCCCATACCTGTAGATCTGTTGAGAAAACTAAGAGGTCTCGTGAGGGGGATTGGAGCTCAAAGAGTCTGCTGCCCTGGTCAACAAGGCTGAACACTAATTTTGGAGCTATCGGGCAGGCATACCAGGAAAAGGAAGAAGCAGTCCCCATAGGAGCCTGCTGTGATGTGCAGGAGTTCTGGGACAAATGCCAAAGACCCCAGAGGTGTCTGGGAAGAGGCTGTGGAGGTGCAGCATGAACTAGTTCTTCCCGCTCCTGACATGCTGTGATTCCAATTTAATGAAGGAGACTGGATAAACAGATGTCAAAAATACACAAATGCTAAGCAGTAAGAAATGGAGTGAAAAAGCAAAGCCTCAACTTCCTGCCTCAAGGACGCTCTGTGTAGATTGTGGTCCTCACCACTGACAGCAGGGCTGAAGCCTGGAGACAGTGCGGCTGGACACAGGGACAAAGGGCGTGTGTGAGAGAAAAGACAGGTGAGTCCAGCTGAAAGTCCAGGGAACTGGTTGTAAAAGGGATTGAAAGGGGAAAACTCTAAACTGGAGGCTGAAAATCTCTTTTTCCTAAGGAAGGGAAACTGCTGTTTTAACTGAGATTTGAACTTTTTGAAGGCTGAGATGATTCAGGTCTTCACCCTGGAAAGGGCTGGCACAGAAGATTCAAAGCTGATTTAGGCCTTGTCTGCAATGATTTAGGCAGCCCAGGCCCCTGCCTTTGGTGGGCCAAAAGGCTGAGATGAGTTTCCCTCCTACAAACACATAGGCAGTTGTCACATGGATGGACATTTCTATGACTACTCAGTAAATGTTTCCAGAGAAAACCAAGTGGCAGTGAAGCTAGGAAAGAGGAGAGGTACATATAATGTTCTAAAGTTAAGCAGATTCAGGTAAAGCTAGGAAGATTTTCTATAAAAGGGCACTTCAAATCTGCTTGATTGATGACAGACAGCCGTCTTCCATCTCACACGTGAGACAGAATGTGTCTCTGTGTGCTCTGCCCTGATCTGCTATGGTGGCACAGTTCTTAAACATCCAGGCTGTCAAACCTCCAGTGGACTAGACAAGCTCAGGGTATTGACTAAGCACATACTACCTGAGGAGGCCAGGCCTTGGAAAGTGCCTTGGTTTCATTGCCAAAAGAGCTGGGTTTGAGTTTTGCCTGGGCCACTTATTGGTTGAGTCTCCTTGAATAAGCTTCTTGATCCCTCACATCCACAGGGTCCTTAGTTGTGAAATGTGGACACTCACTCACTTCATAGGATTGGATTAAAGAATAAATGTGGTTAAGGCCCAGAGATAGAGCCTTCACCTTGTGTGTCTCCTTGGGAACCATGATATGGGCTAAGAAAGGAAAAATAATTCAAAAGGGAAAATATCACATGAATCAAATGTCCAGTAGGTAGATTTTCATTTATCTTTTTCACTCTTCAGTATTATTTGTGAGTGTTCTTGCACGAGAATGTGTCTGTCAGGACTTAAATGTCTCAAACAAGAAAGAGGAATCAGAAGTCTGAGTTTCCACTCCAGTTCTTATTAACTGAGAGAGACCTGGGGCAAACCCTTTAATCTTGTTGAACCTCACTCAATGATTTCATCTGTAAAACGGGGAGACCAGTGCTTCTCTCAAAGGGTTGTGGTTAGGATCAAATAAAATCATAAATGTAAAAGCCCTTGATGAACTGGGGGTTGGAGGAGTGATACAAATGGAAACTCGTTTTTGCATGTCAAATAGTCATTGATCATTTTCTGCTTGAAGCACATGTATTGACTGGGTTGACTTCCTGTGCTATCTAATCAATACCTTGGCAGAGTTTTGAGCCTGCCTCTTCTTTTCTGATCAGTCCCTACCTCAGTTAACCCCTCCACGAGGCCAAAAGGACTGAGACAGTGCTGACGTATCTGGGGCAGGCCAAATGGTCATTAAGGGTCATTAAGGACTCAAAGGCTGGAGAGAAGAGGCTTTTTCTTCATGCCTTGCAAACCTTCTTGGGGCTCATGTTGCTCCAACAAAGCACTCCTTTACTCTTCCCTGCCTTCTCATCAGGCAGTATTTTAAAGAAAGAAAAATCAAAGCAAAGACTGACTACGTTGGCCTTTGAGTTGCTCACCCATAAGCTTTGCAAAAAACATTTGAGTACAACAAAAAATAAATGGTAGTCTCGTTTTCAAATTCTCTGCCTTTGCTTTTCTCCCCATGCACTCCCCTGTCAAACACTACAGAGGTTACAGAGAACATGGATAAAGCCAGCTAGCATGAAAACCGAAGAGCAGGTGCAATTCCCAGCCATTCTGTGTGAATGTGAGTTTACCATCACCTTCCTTGAAGCATAAACTATCTTGTCCCATCGACTTTATTTCATTAAAAATTAAAACATTGTTCTCATTCCAAAATAGCATATACTTGCTGTGGGAAATTTAGAAAATAAATAAAATGATTTAAAAAAGAACTACCTTTAGTTCCACTGCTGCTAACATCTAGGGTTTTGGCAATCACAGAATGTAGGTAACATGTCTATAGTTTTGTGTATTTTTTTTCCTCTTGGTTTTATGACATGAAACTTTTCCCATGCTAACATCCTCAGAAAACCACGGATTCAAATGGCTGCAAGATGTCCATCATAAGGATGAATCATAAGTCATTTAACCGATTCTCTATTGTTCAATATTTTTGCCATTTTTATTTTTTCCCATCAAAATAACACTGCTATTAATATCCTTGCATAAATGTCCATGTCTCTGATTATTTCCTTAACAGAAATTACTAGAAGTAGAACTACTAGGTCAAAGTGTTATTTCTGAAAGTCTTGATACATGATACCAAATCGCCCTAAAGAAAATATGGACCAAATTATCCTCCCACTAATCGTGTTAATAGAACTCATTTAATCAGCACTCCCTCCAAGGCTGCATATTATCTCTGTTTTAATCTTTGCTATTTTAATGAGTAAAACTGATTGGCTTCTTTTTTTTTTTTTTCTTTTTGTTGTGACATAGACTTTGCTTTTATTTAGATTGGCTTTTTTTTTTTTTTTTTGCAGTTTTGGCCAGGGCTGGGTTTGAACCCACCACCTCTCGCATATAGGGCTGGCACCCTGCTCCTTTGAGCCATGGGCACCATCCTAGATAAGCTTTATTTTTATGTGGCTGTGTGCCCTGACACTCCAGCTGTGGTGTTCATTTGTTACCTGCTTCTATATACACCCTGTCTATTTCCAAACAGAATCTGAAGTGGTTGCAGTCAGATAATAAGTCAGGAATTTTCCTCTTTTTAGCTTCTGTGGCTGGTGCAATGGGCTTCACATATTGATACATGTTTAGAGGTTAATTTTTGAACTATATAGATATGTCCACTAACAAAAGAGGATATTCTTTCTTTTGCTAATGTATCTGGCTCTCTTACATCTCCTACCAAGAGATATTCCTGCAGGGAATATCGGGCAGGATATTGTTCCTACAGGGCATATTATGTAATTGAATGTTTAATTTTTCATGTGTATAATTATTTAGTACTTTGAAGGGAGAAACAAACAACAACAACAAAAATTCCCTGTCTTCTCAGGGGGGCTATCAGTTATTTGTGGGCAGGGAATACATCCTTTATTTATCTTGGAAAAAAAAGCATAGAATTGAGCACATAGGGACATTTAGTTTTCTAATCCATTTGTGTACTCATTTAGTAAGCATAATTGAATATCTATTACATGTCAGGCACTGCACTCAATACTGAGGAAATTAGTGCACAGTCTGACAGAGGGGTGGTGTGGGAGGCACGTAGAATGTTCTGAGAGCCTTGGGAGGGACCTAAAGCCCAGATTGGGGGATGCAAGAGAGAGGGGTTTCTGAGGTGACTCATGGGAGTTAGCCAGTAAGTAAAGTCAGAATAGCATCTTCAAAGTTACAGTAGACAATGTATGGCATGTGGAGGAATTTATTACTGGATTAACATATCCAGAACTTAGAGAGGGACAGAGAAAATTATAGAAGATGAGGCTGGAGAGGTGGCCAGGGCCACTGTGTGTACAATGAGAAAGGAAGCTGCTGGTTTCCAGATCCAACAGTGTGTACAGGGGCAATGCCATTAGCATCAACCCCCAGCTCTCACAAGCCAGTTTTACTGGCTTGACTAAAGGAAGTCAAGACTCTTGCAAGAAATTAAAATCACTTTCTGGGTTTTTTCTACCAAAAACTTAGGCGACTCCTTAGGGAGCACTTTTATGTTTTGATGAACCCATCTACATTATCACTTGTTAGAATTTGTCTAGCCAAGCTAGAATTCTGCAGTTCTAGACCCTTTTAGTATCCTTACCAGGATACTAAAGCATGGTCAGAACATTTTTTTCTTTTATTGACACTAATACCTAGACAGATAGATTCATAATGTTGAAATCGGAGCATCACTGCTACATCTGAAGACCAGATAGTATTGCTACCGTGCTAGCCAAGTGTGAAGAGAAATGCTCTCATTGGATACAGTTCAGTTAAGAGTTCCATGGCAAGGCTGCTTGGCTTCAAAGGAACAGCTATTTAAACTTCCACACAAGCTCCCTGTGTCCCTCCAAAGTTCATGTCGAAACTTAAACCTAAACGCAACAGTATTAAGAGGTGGGGCTTCCAGGGAAGTGATTAAGTCATGAGGGCTCCACCCTGTGAATAGCATTAATGCCCTTACAAAGAAAGCTCTTGTTGGTTCCCTTTGCCCTTCCACCCTGTGAGGACACAGGGTTTGTACCTTCTTCCCTGTGAAGATGCAGCAAGAAACTCATCTTAGAGGAGAGCAAGCCCTTTCCAGAAACCGAAACTGCTGGCACTTTGATCTTGGACTTCCTAGCCTCTAGAAGTGTAAGAAATAAATTCCTACTGTTTATGAATTAGTTTTGGTCTGTGGCATTTTGTTATAGCAGCTTCCTGAATAGACTAAGTACCCCTTTTCTTCCAGGAACCACACATACTACTACAAGTTTGAGTATCAGCTTCCACAGTTAACCCAGAACACCATTACCCTTGGACACTCTGGCCCAAATGCTGCATTTGATTCAGGGGTCCAGATTCCTTCTTCTCTATGATGACTTAGTTCCCAGGACCCCCACTACTTTTTCTCACAGACAGTACTGTTCAACCTCTGTGTAAATCAACAAACGTAAATAGATACATGGGGCAATGGGTGTTGCCTAACCTTCCTTATCAACTGCATCTGAACGCCCTCTCCTACACAACCATTCTTACTCTGTTAAAGAACTTGGACTTTATTCTGTAGGCAATGAAAAGCGAATAAAGTTTTAATGTAGTGTACTAGTATACAAAATGTACTATATAAGTTGATGATTAATATCTATATTGGCTCGGTGCCTGTGGCTCAAGTGGCTAAGGCGCCACCCACATACACCTAAGGTGGCGGGTTTGAATCCAGCCCAGGCCCGCCAAACAACAATGACGGCTGCAACCAAAAAATAGCCAGGTGTTGTGGCAGGCACCTGTGGTCCCAGCTACTTGGGAGGCGGAGGCAGGAGACTCGCTTAAGCCCGGGAGTTGGAGGTTGCTATGAGCCATGATGCCACGGCACTCTACCCAGGGGGACAGCTTGAGGCTCTGTCTCAAAAAAAAAAAAAATCTATACTATACAAAGAACTCTCAGAAACTGATTAGAAAATGCAGCTAGTAGAAATAGATACGTGGCATGAATTAATATGTAATTTATAGAAAAGAAAATTCAGATGTCCAATAAATATATTAAAAGATGGTCAGTATCACAGGTAAATGAAAATTAATCATGTTATAACACTTTATATCCTTCTGATTAGTAACCATTAAGAAGAATGAAATACCTACTATTGGTCAGAATAAAGAAGAAACAAGGCAAGGTGGGTGGATCGCCTGAGCTCACGAGTTGGAGACCAGCCTAAGCCAGAGTAAGACCTCATTTCTAAAAATATCCAGGCATTGTGGTGGATGTCTGTAGTCCCAACTACTTGGGAGGCCGAGGCAAGAGAATCATTGCTGTGGGCTATAATGCCACCAAGAGCAACAAAGTGAGACTCTGTCTCAAAAAAAAGAAAAAGGAAAAAAATAAAGAAACAAGTATTCCTATATTGCCGGTTGAAATATGAATTATTGCACATATTTTGGCAATCAAGCAAAGACCATAAAATTTTAATATGTTTGCCCTTCAACCCAGGAATCCCACTGCTGGGAATCCAGCCTACAGAAATAAAACCACTGGTACAAAGGATACATGCACACAGGCATTTATTGCTGATTGTTTGTAGTTAGCAAAACACAGAAAACCAAATAAACGCCCACCATTGGGGGATAATTGAATAAACTAGTGTGCACAACCATGGGGAATTATGCAGACATTTAAAAATATATAAGTTAGATCTATACTAATTGTGTTGGGAGGATTTCCATGAAATGTGATTAAGTGGGAAAAGCTACATGCAAAGGCATATATGTCCTCTCTGAATCAACTTTCAGAAAATTATGACATCTACCAACAGCAAATCAACAACCCTAAGACCGTGTGTGTGTGTGTGTGTGTGTGTGGCAACAACCTACTGATTGGCTACCTAAATCCAATTTCTCTGTCTTCCTTACAAACAAAACCTTCCATTACTGGAGGCAGCAATGAGCCCAAAGAAAAAGGGCATTTCTTAGCTTTTCTTGTAGATGCAAATAAGTTATAAGTAGAAGCTTTGGATGAAGTGTTTGATGAAGCTCTTTTTTTGTCCCTGGTCTTCTCCCTTTTAAAATTTGAAATAAGAATGTGATAGCTGGCACTTTCATAGTCATTTTAGGACTTTGAAGGTATGACAGTGTGAAGGATTGCTGGGCAGACAGTTATAAGCATTGATGACCTGGGCTGCAGGTGAAGGTATGAGAAGTAGAAAAAGAAGGAGAAGGGAAGGTAAGGGAAAAAAGAAGTATTTAAATAAAAGATACCCCTCATTAAAAACAAAACAGCATTATGATACATGTATAATCCCATTTATTTACAATACACTCTTTCCAGGCCCTCTTTGTTCCTACTTAAAATTGTTCCTCCTTTAGGGACACCTGTGGCATCTGAATGCCAATGAAGGTCAAAGTTCAGACCTTTTCTTGTAGGATTGAACAACATAAAAAGGTACATGAAAGGACAATCAGAAAAAGGTTACTAGAGGAATGAGGCTATTTTAGGGTGATGGACTTCAGGTGTTCATTGTTTTCTTCCTCTTATGATTATTTAAATTTTTATATTGATCTTGTAGAAATTATATAATCAAGAGAGAAACAACTACCATAAAAGACTGGAATGAGGCAAGATTGAAAACAAGATCAATTAAAGGCCATTTTAATGTAAGAAGTGACAATAGGTTAACCACAGGTAAATAATGATGAAGATGGAGAGCTGTAGAAAGACTTGAAAAATAGTAAGGCAATAGAATCCATAGGACATAGTGATTGGAAAAAAGAGAGAAGAAAATGTGTCCAGTTTAAGTGGATGGAGATGTATGTTAGTCCCTGAGAAGGGGAACAGGAGGAAAAGGAACCATTGAATGGAGGACGCATAGCTTCTTCAAAATATTGAAACCTGGGCCCCAGTTGCAACCAGAATCTTTAGCACACATTGCAGGTGATTATAAGGCACAATCAAGGCTGAGAAACACTGGTGAAAACCCCAACCTGGGGCTCTGGGGAGTTCCACACTTAAAGTGGGCTGAAGATCAGAGGCCCATGAACTTTGACACTAAGAAAACATGATCAGGGAAGGAGAGGGAAACCAAAAGAGAGTGTGTTCTGTAAATCAGCAGAGGAGGAAGTCCCTGACACCTGACATGGTGCCTGGTACATAATTGGTGCTCAATAAATATCTACTGACTAAATGACAGAAGGAAGGACAATGATGTTGAATATTTCTGAAGAGTCAAGAAAGAAAAGGGTTATAACCTGTCCATGGGAGTTATCATCAAAGAGGTTACCTTATGACCCTTCTGGGGGTGTGTTTCTATTGTTGAGTGGTGGGAAGTGAGGGCAAACATCAATGGTTTGACAACTGAAGGGAAGAGGACAAACTATCCTGTCCAAAACCATGGCTATGCATTAGAAATCACATTTCCAAGACATAATTTGCAACATCAAAGAATGCTCACAATAGGCTGGGTGCAGTGGCTCACACCTGTAATCCTAGTACTCCAGGAGGGCAAGTAGGTGAATTGCTTGAGCTCACGAGTTTGGGACCAGCCTGAGCAAAAGCAAGACCCCATCTCTACTAAAAATAAAAAAACTGAGGCAAGAGGATCACTTGGGCCCAAGTTGGAGGTTGCTGTGAGTTATGATACCATGGCACTCTAAACAGGGTAACAACTTGAGATTCTGTCTCAAAAAAAGAAAGAAAGAAAGAAAAATGCTCACAATATAAACCAAACTCTACCTATAATATGATTCCTATTCTGTTATAAATTAGAGGCATAAATAACTGAGTCAGGAGTTTACATTTGGGAGCTAGCATTTCTGGGATTGAATCCAGACTCACTGGATGTGCAACTGTAGATAAGCCCCTCACTGGGAGGTGGTGAGCTGGGTACATAGACAGCACTCAGTAAAATGTTAGCTATTAAATGTTGAACATAGATGTAGACATACAGAAACAAAGTACCTTCAGAAGATACTCCAAAATGAGTGGCAAGATTATAAAGGTTTTTTCCTGAGCAGTTTTCTTTGTCTTCTAAATATCCTGTAATAAACATGTATTATTCTTATAATTAGAGATAAGATATAATTTTTTTGAGAAGAAGGAAAGAGAAGTTTTTTACTTTGCCAGCAAAGGAGGAAAATGGCAGACAATGGTCTCAAAATCCAAATTCCTTGAGCTAAAATATAATTAACAAAAATATAAGCTCTGATATTAAGAGAAAAGGAAAGAAAAGGTATTTTAGTCTGTTGTGTGCTGCCATAACAGGATACATATACCACAGACTGAGTAATTGATAAGGAACAGAGATTTATTTCTTACAGTTCTAAAGGCTGGGAAGTCCAAGATCAAAGCATTAGCTGCTGACCAGGGCCTTCTTGCCATATCATCACATGGTAGAAAGCAAAGGGCAAGAAAAAACCAACTCCTTCCACAAATCCTTTTATGAGAGCACCTAATCCCATTCAGCAGGGAGGAGCCCTTGTGGTACATCACCTCTTAAAGGCTCCACCTTTTCACACTATCACGTTGGCAACACCTGAATATTGGAGGCAACACATTCAAATCTATAACATTAGGCAATTGCTAAAGGGTATAGGATTGCTGTTTCATGTGCTCACGATGAGACAGACATTTGCCTATTCCTGGTTTTGGAGAAAGAGCCCAAAAGGAATTGAGGGTGACAACTTGGGTAATGATGTTTTTGTGAGGGAGAAGGGAAGACAGCATGAGTGTGATTTGGGGAATTGGCATTGAATGGGACATCTCCTCCTAGGATTGGGGAGGAAAGAAGTTGTGAGTAAGTGTAAATGCAATAACGTGCAGGTGCAGAGACAGGAGGTGAAGGAAGTTCATGACTGATAGTCTTGATGCTAATTCCTGAAGCCAGCAAAACTGTCTGCTGAGAAAGGGAGGGGTTTGAATAGCCACTACCAGGGATGAAGGAGGAAACTGATGTACAGCCGCAACAAGTACCTGGTTTGGGCTAGAGGTATGACTCCAGGCTGACATGGCTCTGACCTTTGTCACCCCAGAGGAGCAGATGCATCCACACTTCCGTCACACACATGCATTCACCACTACGTAGCTTGCTCTGGAGCCGTGACTGAGTTGCTTCCCATATGGATTCTACTCCTTCTTCCTCTCACAAATAGAAATCTTACTCAGTTTGCAAGGTCCAGCTCGTATTTGCTTATTTACTTATTCAGCTATTAATTCATCAGTTTCCATTGGTCCCTCAGAACCAAGCTTCTGGGTTCAGGAACTCCCCCAAAGCTCCATTTCTTCCTTTTCTCTTTGATACCTGTGATATCTGATGAAGAAAGAGTCGTTTCAGGACAGAGGGCTTGCCTTGGAGTCTGACTTCCTGATGATTTTTGAGTAGGGGCCAGTATTATACTCAGTCTGTGTGTGAGTGTACATGTGCTTCCTTGACTTCTGCTATTAGGGGTTTAATTTACTGGAGGGGAAGCACCTGTAATCCCTGTTTGGCGAAATGTCTGCTTAATGGCAATTCTCCCGGATGTGACCCGCTTGACGATAAAAGTTCCAATGGAACCAGATCTCCCTGAAGCCAGTTCTTGTGTCGATGTAGTCAGGCATTTGGCCAGCTATTTGGAAGTAGATAGCTTACCTACCCTTCCCTCCCATACTTATTCTTTAATTTTTATCAAAGTCTTCAGTACTTCCACCCCTCCATTTTCTACTAATTCAGCGTCCCTCCTGGCATATTTTTTTCCCTACATCCTGCCAGAAACCCATGGCATTCTCAGTATCCAACCTTCCTCATCTTCCTGTCACATCTGCTTTACAGATCACCCCTGGATTATCAGCCTTGGATCAATCCCGACATCCCTTCTGCTTCCTTGCAAAAGCTACTGAGCCTTTTGCTAGGTTCTGGCTCTAGTCCAACCAGCAAGGATTGGTGGAGCAAGGGTTTGGCCCTAAGGTCACTAAGGGGAATCAGTGGGGCAACTGGCCTAAGGACTGGCCCCAGAGTAGCTAGGATACTGGTTACATACAGGAAGGTTGAGAAAATACATAAACATACGGAGGATAAGAAAAGCCAATTCTCTCACTATTAGAGAAGACAGTTATAAATATGGAAAGAAGGGTAAAATAAACCCTGTGATCAGATTGGAATTGGAGAGAACTTATGATTGTAACAGATAGAGATAGCTGTAGGTGTAACAGATAGAGATAGCTATAGGTGTGCACGTGATGTATGAGTGAGTGTACACATATGTACATTTCCTAGCTCTGTCCACTAAGAACACAGGAGTCAAGAAGCAATGAATGGCATTCCAGGAGCAAGGAGCACACTGTGTCCCTAGATCCTGGTTTGTGAATATCACTTTCCATGAAAAGGAACCAAGCCTTTTTGGAGAAATAGCTGATTTCTCTCAGGGCAAAGGCAGAGGAGTATAAAATGAGCCTGGAACCCATTACCAGAAGTAACAAAGTACTCAAATGATGGGGAAACTGAATCAAAAGGACACAGGAGGGCGGCGCCTGTGCCTCAAAGGAGTAGGGCGTGGGCCCCATATGCCAGCCCCGGCCATACAACTGACTTTTAACCAAAAATAAACAACAAATTGTGGAGTTTATAACATATAAACATAGAAATAATAAAAGATATTGCAGCAATATCAAAAAGGCCAAAAAGGGAGTAAATATGTTTTTGGATGTTTCCTACCTTGTACATGAAGTGATATAATCTTGCTTCAAGATATACCTGTGATAAGTTTTGGATACATACTATAATGTCCAGAGCAACCACTAAGACAAAAAACAAACAAAAACCACATGAAATAGATAAAGAGCCAATAGAGGAGATAAAATGGAGCATTTTTTTCTTCATACAAAAGAAAGAAGACAAGGAAGTAAAAGGAACAGAGAACAGATGGGATAAAAGAAACATAAATGGCCAGACAATGGACCTAAACCCTGATCCACCGATAATTACATTAACATAGTCTTAACAACGAAAAGGAAGCCTGAGTAAATAGGATGAACGAGGAAAGCCTCACTTGAACATGACAATTGCAAAAGTACTTAAGAAGGAGCAAGCCATACTGATAATAGGAGGGAAAAGAGTGGCCCAGACAGAGGGATTGGCACATATCCATCCTGAGGTGGGAGCATTCCTAATGTGCTGGGGGAAAATGAGTAGGCCGGTGTGGTTAGAGCTCAGGGAGTGGAAAGGGAAATACTAGGAGCCGGGGTCAGAGAGTGAATGAGGGTGACAGATTACACAGGACCCGGAAGGCCATGGTCAGACCTCCAGGTTATACTGTAAAGGAAACGAGAAACTGTTTTAAAAGGTTTTGATCAAAGAAGTGACATAATCAAATTTACATTTTTCATTGCTTATTACAATATAATTTATATACAATAAAATTTGCCCATTTTAAGTGTGTCCTTTGATGAGCTTTGATAAATGTATGAGTCGTGTAACCACCACTGCAATCACCATATGGAACATTTCCATAACCCTACTCTGCTCCCTGTGCTGGGAAAGACTAAAAAAGGGAAGCAGAGAAATAAACTGAAAGATTAGTGTGTTAATTTTGTTAAGAGATAACCATGGCTTAGACCAGGTGGCAGCAGTGGAGGAGGTGAGGTGTGGTCAGATTTGGAATAGATTTTGAAAGTAGAGATGACAGACTGGATGTAAGCTGGAAAAGAAAAAGTCACAACTGACTGCAAGGTTTTTGGCCCGGGGTTTTAGAACAGTAGAGTTGCCACTAACTGAAATGAGCAAGCCTGGGAGGAGAAGGTTTGGCGGTGGAATACCAGTTTCATGTATTTTCAGTTTAAAATTTCTAATGAATGTTTAAATGTAAGCAGTTTGAAATACATACCAAATATACCAATTGGAACAATCTTATTGGAAGAAAGGTCCGGGTTAGTAATTTGGGAGCATGAGCTACAGCCAAGACGTGTCCATTAGGAAGGGATGGGATTCCAGGGTGATGGGTGTTGGGCGCAGACTATTTCAAAAAGTAGAGCTGATTAGCAGAAACTATCCAGAGGTGAGACTTCCTGAATTCTCTCTCAGTGACTGAAACATCCAGAAATATTACTAGGATATGCATTGGTAAGTTACCATGGCTGCAGAAGTTTCCAGGAATATCCCTTGGAACGTGACCAGTTCTGATTCTTTTCTTTCCTTTTTTATAAGGACAGGGTCTTGGTATGTTACCTAGGCTGGTCTCAGACTCCCAGGCTCACAATCCTCCCATCTCAGCCTCCCAAAGTGCTGGAATTTACAGGCATGAGTCACTGAGTTCTGATGACTGAAGAGGCCTTTTATGAGTTCATTGTTCTACAATTTGTTATAAGTCCCAGTCAAGACTTCAGAGTTTTTGGTGATAATGATCACAGCGTCATAGAATTAGGGCATGGAAGATATCTTAAAAGTCATCTTGCTCCAATATAACACCCATGGCTAGGCTAACAAATAATCAGAGTCACATCTAATGAGAATAGTGATCTCACATCTATCTCCCAGAGCAGACTCTTCCCCTGATGGACAACTCTATTAGAAAGTTCTTTCTTATGTAGAACACAAACTTCTCTCAGTGTAGTTACATTTTTCTGCATCTAAGGGACCCTGATGAATGTCTTACCACATTTAGTGAATGAGACACAAAGTGCAAGAGTTTCAAGTCAACCATAAGTTTCTTGCCTTTTATCACCTTCAGAAGGCCTGTCAAATGGTTTAGGTTTTAAAACTTAAACTCTTGACCTTCACTAAACCTTCCCAATGTGTTCTGTCAAGAAGCTTCCTGGATTTTCTGAAGGGAAAGTAAACCACATGGGTGTTTGTTTCTCATCAGTGAAAGCAAAGTGCTTGCTGAGGCCAGCTGGTCTATTTTTGTCTGTGGGTGGTGGATGATTGCCAAGAATGAACAGAGGTGTTTGCCTATGCTAAAGATCAGAGAAGGGGGTTGGTGGAGATGGCTTTTGAGCAGTATTCAGAACCCAGGAGCCTGATGAGATGGTTCTAGGTCTACCTTCAATGTCAGACCCTTAATTCTCCACTCACGTGCATCCTTTTCCGTAAGGGCCCAAGACTTCTAAGGGATTCGTTCTTCTCCTAATATGAAGTAGATATGAAGCCTTTAGTTGGGCAGGTCTTGTAGGACCCTCATCTTTCTGTATGTTGATCTTATTGGTGGTACCCTGGGTCTGAGTGTCCCCTCCCTCATTCTCATTAACAGGGCTCTGGTACTGCTTAGTTGGATGCAAATGTCTGGGTTATGAGAACATTACCACCTATAGTTGTACAAAATGCCAAGGGGTCAAGTTAATCCAAAGGATTTGGAAACTAACTCAGATTTAAAGACTGAAAGCAGTTTGGGAACAAGTCAATGTAGGGTCCTGGGTTATTTTAGCATCTTCACTTTCTTTAAGAGTCCATGTATGTGTAGGATATTTACAAGTGTGAATTCAGGGTGGTTTTTAAAGTAGAAAATTTTAAATATAAATTTTAAAAACATAGATAAAAATATAGATTTCTGAGGCTTGTCCTTAGAACTTCTGATTCCATGAGTCTTGAGGGGAACTCAGAAAGCTTTCTTTGAAAAATTTCCCAATTTACACTGATGCATGTTTGGGAATCATCAGCTTAATGACCTCAAGGTGGGGCAGACACTTGTCGACATCTGAATTTCCTGTCCACAGCTTCGGTGCTGTGCTTGTCTTATCTTTTTTTGTTTTCCTACCTGGATGATTCCTTCAACTCAATTACCTCCCTGCCCAGTGTTAGTTCCACAGGGCCACTCTGAGAATTAAGTGAGCTAGCATGTAAAAAGTGCCCAGCATAGGGCCGGTACTTAGTAATCACTCAATAAAAGTCTGCTGCTATTATCACTGGTCAAAATAATATGAGGTCCTTGAACTGCATGATTCATTGGACCATGCAATAATATCCCTTGAACACCAGTGGAATTAGGTCAGCCTCCTACCACCACTAATCCTGGCACCTCTCCTCCCCCAGTAAGCTTCCTGTTTGGCCCTGTTGGGCTCTCGCTTGGTGCCAGTCTGACTTTCTTGGGTTTGCTTTCTATTCTTTTGGCAGGATCCGGAGCAGGTGTAATTCCCTTTGTGTTTGTTTAGAAATGCTCTTGACTGGTTAAGAGGAGCTGGGCCTCCCACTCACAGTGTTTTGGTGGTTTGCTTCCATTCCTCTGTGGTTGTGTTTATGATTGTGGTACAACTACTTGGAACTAAGATGTAGTTTCTTTGGAGGCAGGGGTATATTCAAATTCTCTGGACTTGGAGGGTCTCCAGAATGTGATACAATATCTCCATGGGCTCTAGAACTAACCAGAGTGAATAGGATTGTGCTGTTACAACTTACTAGAACCAGGGTAAATGCAGAACTCATTCATTGATTCAGCCAATGTTTATAAGCACTTTTAATGCACCAGGAACCATGCTAATACCAGGAAGAATATAACAGCCCCAATCATCCAGCCCAGCTTTTTGTTTCCTCTCTAATCCATCAAGCACAACACTGCCAGGTTAACCTTCATGCATTCATGCTCACAGTTATTAAACACTTACTGTGTGCAAGGCTAAAAATTGGTAGCATATAGTCCCTGTCTCTGAGAAATACAGTTTGGTAGTTCAGCAAGCTCAGAAACACAAGTTTCAGGTTCTATTTGGAATGAGTGAAACGTACTTATTCTACCAAAGGGTTTTTACTAAAATAGAGTTACAATAGAACTGCATGAAGAGTACAGGAGCCTAAGAATTAAATCTACTTCAAAGAAGTCATTCACTTAACAAACACATTTACTGAATGCCTACTATTTGCCTGGTGTTGTGCTTGGCAATAAAGAAAAAATAGCTTTGGCTTTTATGGAATGAAGTTTAGAAATATGCATTTTAGAGTACAAGAAATCTGAGTTTGTAAACAGGATGTACTACCTACCAGCTGTGTGACCTTGGGCAAGATGCCTATCCTCTCCCACCTTCTCATTTCTCCTCTATAAAATGGAGAAAACAATGTCTACTACATGGATTTTTTTGAAAGGATAAATGAGACTTTTTTTAAAAGTGTTTTCAGTTCAGTAACCCTCTGTTCGAATCTACCACAGTGTGTAAGAGTTAGCTGTATAGTGCCCCGCTATTGCTCTAGAGCAGTGTTTTCAACCTTTTTTTAATCTCACACATACTTGAACCTATGGTTAAACTTCCACAGCATACTTAAATTATGTCGATCAAAAAAAGAGGAAAAAAAGGAATATAATTACTGTGCCTTGAACATCTTTAGAAAATAATTTAATTAATGATCTTTAAAAATTTTCGCTGCACACTCAAGATCCTTCCACTAACGTGCCGTGGCATACCAGTTGAAAATTTCTGCTCTAGAAGCTGTGTACTCCTCACAGGAGGCAGCTATCCTATTCAGTGTTGTATCTGCTGTGACTGGTGCTTGTTGAAGCGACTATCTCCAGCTCCCATCTGGTTTTGGAGTCTGCCAACCACAGGTCTAATAGCTGTTGGCCCTGCTGCCACGCCATAGGCACTACCTGTGGTCTAGGAGCCTCTGGGTAGGCTGAGTTCATTCCCATTACAGAGGACAATGTAAATACCCAGGACAGGTGCAGGAACCTGCCTCTGGTTAAGCTTGCTCCTTTTCTCCTGTGGTTTCCTCATGTACGCCTTCAGTTTCAACTTCTACCCATACCAGGTTTGGTCCTTGAGCCCTCTCTTGCTATGTTGTCCACGTGGGCACTGCCTTGTCTGCTTGCTGCTGACCTCCCGCCTAGTCTGATTCATCAAATCTGAGACCACCTGGTGCTCTCACAACCTGGCTGATATAGCACAGTCTGTGCCAGAAACCTATGGTCACATAAGAGGCACCATGTCTGGGCTCTAGATCCCTCACCCTGAGCCTGTGCCCTGCTGGACATCTTGCTATCAGCTTTGCTGCCCCAGATAGACTCCTATTCCACCCTGACCCCCTCAACATACATGCATAGGGTTCTGAAAGTGTGCCAGGCTCTGTGTTAGGGAATACACAGATGCATGACATGGCCCCTGCCCTAAAGGACACCTGCGACTGCCCCTGTCTTCAGCATCTATAGGCTAAAACAGTATCGAGGAAAAGGAGTGCGCAGCTGGTGAGAGAACTAATGGGGTAAAATACTCTTTCTACTGCCACAGTGAGGGTTTCTTGCCTGCTTTGATGAGTAGAGAGCAATGTGCATTCTGGCAGGCCCTAGAGCTAGCCCTCCTTACATGACCTGCAAGAATCACACAGACAGGAAACAGTCAACTGATAAACAGTTATTGAGTGCTCACTACTTTTGAGAAACTGGGTATACAATAGAACTAAGATATACTCTCTCCTCTCCCAGAGTTTGGACTCTGTGGTAGGCAGAATAACAGCTCTCAAAGATGTCCATGTCTTTATTCTTAGATGCTGTGAATGTGCTGTGCTACATGGCAAAAGAGAATTAGGATTATAGATAGAATTAAGATTGCTAATCAGGCTTGGCACCCATAGCACAGTGATTATGGCACCAGCCACATACATGGCGGGTGGCGGGTTCGAACCCGGCCCGGGACAGCTAAACAACAATGGCAACTGCAAGCAAAAATAGCTGGGCATTGTAGTGGGCATTAGTAGTCCCAGCTGCCTGGGAGGCTGAGGCAAGAGAATCACTTAAGCCCAAGAGTCTGAGGTTGCTGTGAGCTGTGACACCACGGCACTCTACCAAGGGTGATAGCTTGAGACTCTGTTTCAAAAAAAAGAAAAAAAGATTGCTAATCAGCTGTCTTTAAAATAGGGAGATTATTCTGTATTATTTAGGTGGGCCCCATGTAATCATAAGGATCTCTAAATGGAAGAGAGAGGAAACAGAGTTAGTGTCAAGGTGATATAGTATGACCACTGATAGCTTTGAAGATGGAAGGGGCCACAAGCCCATAAACGAGGGCAGTCTCTAGAAGCTGCCCTAAGAAAGAAAGTCAAAGAACAGATTTGTCCCCAGATCTTGGAGAAGGAACACAGCTCTATTGACACTTTGATTTTAGCCCAAGGAGAAACCTTTTCAGACATCTGACATCTGGAACTATAAAATAACAAATTTGTGTGTTTTAAGATACTAAGTTTGTGAGAATTTGTTATAGCAACAATAGGAAACTAATATGGAGTCCAACTGGGAATATGGAAATTAAAGAAGGGATTACAGTTCAATGTGATTAAATCAATGACGGGAGATGTACCGATTGTGAGTGCAACACCCACAGGGTCCCTCCCAGTCCTAGTGCGAACAGTAGCAGGGGAGTCAGGCAATGTTTTCTGGAGAGAAAGAGCTTGGTACCCCCAGGAGAATGGAAGGAACCAAATAAGAATCTACTGTAGCCATGTGACGGGAGCAATGGCCTGTTCATCTAAGTCCAGTGAAGAGATGTGGGAAGACCTGGGCTCTGATGGTGAGGGGAAGCTTGCAAATAGCTAGTCTGGATCAGCATCTTGCCTTTATAAAAGGAATTTAGCTAGAGTTCAAAATGTGAAAGGTGGGTAAATAAACTATGGCATATTCATACAATGTAATATAGGAAGTCCTCACTTACTGTCATTTATAGGAAACTTCAAGGGAAAAATGTCTAATGAAACCAGTTTTATCATAGGCTAATTGATATGAATAAGACTGCAGTTCCTATGGCATATTTGTGGTCACAGAAACATCATGAAACTTCTGAAAAAGACTAAAGGACTTCCAATACTAAACATTGAAATAAATGTGAGCTATATACATATTAGAGAAAGATTAATAAAAATAAGTAAGAAAATCACAGCAGATCCTCCATAATTGAGCCCTCCCTACCTTGACCACCTTCTTTCTGATTTTCTTTCACAGACTGGACATGTACATATCAGTACAGTAGGCCTACTTCCTTATGTTGGCCACCTCTGTATGACCAGTTTGTTACAGTCCCCTGGGTGGTCAACTTACAGAGGTTCAACTGTATTGAGTATTTATTCCAGTTCAGGGTCACAGTGGCTGGAGCCTATTCTGGCAGGTCCTGGCACAAGGCAGGAGCCAACCCTAGGCAGGACACCATCCCATGGCAGGGCACATTCATACCCACTCACGCTGAGACCAGGTAGACATATCAACTCACCTAATGGGCACAGCTTTGGGACGTTGCAGGAAACCAGAGTACCTGAAGAAAATGCACATAGACATGGACCAAACTCCACACATCCATGTTATAACAAAACGATTATATTTGAAGACTTGCTGTATTATATCTCAGTTGAAAGTAAATGAAAATACTATTTTAGGCAAACATGTAAAAGGCACAAACTCTGATCTAGAAATTTTCACTGCTAGGAATTTATCCTCCACATGTGCTCTCACAGGAGTTCAAAGGAATGTAACTCCCTGCCCATGGATAGGAGATCACTTACATTTGAGGTATCCATGATGTGACATTCCATGAAACCTAAGAGTAAAAAGGCAAATCCATTTCACTTGGTAAGCTCAGTAGCCACGAGATTTATCCAAACCAGGCTACTTTGGGGAGTGGAAAGGAATCTTAGTGATAATTATACTAGGACAAAATGTGTAAACCAGGACTGTCCCATGCAAACTGGGACATATGATCATACTACACATAAATGATTTTAAAAGATTTTTTTTCCAGTGAAAAAAGCAAGATGTCTAACTATATTCATAGCATGATTCCACTTGCAAGAATACAAATACATATGAGGATACATGTTTATAGTTACACAAGTATAAATACTTTTTAATAAACATGTATAAGGAGCTGCCTACTGTGGTCATGTCTGGGGAGGAGAAAAACTCTACACTAGGAACTTATTTATGTTTATTTCATACTCTGTTGAGTATACTGGGTTCTTCAATGACTTTTAAAATTAAATGTGTATTATACATCTCAGGCTGCCATAAAAAACTCCACAGACTGGGTGTCTGAAAGAACAGAAAATTTGTTTCTGGAGATTGGAAGTCTGAGATCAGGGTAAGCCTGGTTGATTTCTGGTGAGGGCTCTCTTCTTGGCTTGCAGAGAGCCACCTTCTTGCTGTGTCTGCACATGGCAAAGAGAGTAAGTTCAAGCAGTCCAGCAGAAGGAGTTCCTTCCAACTTGTTGGAGGGTCAGCCTTTCTATTCGATTTAGACTTTCAATTAATTAAATGAGGGCAATATGCTTTACTCAGTCTACCTATTCAAATATTGATCTCATCCAGAAATATTTTCACATCAGTGGAAGAGCATTTGACGCCAAAAACACCTTCACAAAAAAATCCAGAGTAATATCTGACCAAATATCTGGGCATCCCATGGCCTAGTCAAGTTGACAAATAAAATTAACCATCACAAAAATGCCAATTTGACCAGGTGCACATACTAATTTCATAATAAAAATGAAAATTTAAATAAAATCACAGTAAGCCAAATACACTTTAATTTAGGAGTTTGCTCCTAATAGTCCTCTGTTTCATAGGTCAGCTCCCTCGACAAGCTTTTCCCTCTTAATCCCAGACTCATCTCCTCACACACCACTGAGTCTGCATTTAAACAGTTGTAATAGGAGGTGACAGGAAAAAATAAGAACAGTACATAAATAAAAAGACCAGTCTTATATATATGACAAAAATTATTCAAGGTTTCCAACTGGGATGACTGTAAAAACAGGGGTTGAATTTTTCAGGGAAAAGATACCTTTAAAACTGCAAACTCTCCACTTAAAGTAGAACAAGTGCTGATTTTTAGAAAATCTTTTTCCTCTATATTCTAAACTACTACAGGACAACAAATTTTTCTTCCCTGTCATTTTTCCCTTCTACACTGTAAAGGGAGCACATTTTAAAGTTTTCTTCCTTTAGATAATTAAGTTCCTTCCAAGAAGGGAAAGGTTGAATTTTAGGTCACTTGTCCACCCACTTCCTGAAAAGAACTCACTTCCTTAGTCCTTATAACTGTCCTGCCAGAGAGCAAAGGAAAGGGATTTTTCCTGGATTTGGTGGTTTGGTTAAACTGCCTTACAGGGGTCAAGTTTGTCTGAAGACCTGTTGATTTTCATGCATATTTCATTTTTTTTAACCTTGGAACTTCTCTCTCAGGGAAAAGGAGGGAGAAGAAATACCCAACTCAAAGGATTGAGAGGGCAGAGGAAGTTTGACTATTTCTCTGAATAGGTTTTTATTTTTGTTTTTGTTTTTTGAGACAGTCTTGTTCTATCACCCCATCTAGAATGCAGTGACATCAGTATAACTCACTACAGCCTCCAACTCCTGGGCTCAAGGGATCTTCCTGCCTCAATCTCCTGAGTTGCTGGGACTACAGGTGTGTACCATCATGCCCAGCTAATTTTTCTATTTTTATGTAGAGACAGGGTCTTGCTCTCGCTCAGGCTAGTCTGAAACTCCTGATCTCAAGTGATCCTGTCCCAGCCTCCCTGAGGGCTAGGATTACAGGCATGAGTCACTGTGCCTCACCTCCCTGAATAACTTTTTAATAGGAAGAAACCCTGTCAGACACATCTGTTTCTGGTCTTTCCTACCCCTCAGGATCACTTACCTCTTCTGGCCTCAAGGAGCTTCCCCTCACAGCGAGGGGCAGGAGGTGGGGGAACAACACTAGTAAGTGACCAAGTCTGTTCACCTCAAAAGCCTGTGAGATCTTCACACACCTGGCCCATCCCTAACTTGCTTTCTTCCCCTTATGGGAATTTAGTGTCCCCTCAGACATGGGCTTCCCCAGCCCCTGAGCGCCCCCATCCTTCCTCCCACCCTCCAGAGTGTTCCCTCCTGGCTCCCCACCCCACCACATCCTCACACCCTGACACTTGTCCAAACATCATCCATTTTTTAGGGTAATCTTCCAGTCTTATCTCTTTCTTGGAGAGTTCCCTGAGCACCGACATTATTCTAAAAAGATTGTGATTGTAAAAACTACTTTAAAAACAATGTGCAGAAGATTTTTTCATTATCATTGGTGACGATAAAATCATTGGCTTTAGCAGTGGCACATACTCCAGCTTCCAGCTGAGCCCAGCGGCTGCTTGTGCATGAAGCACTGGATTCTCCAACCTGCTTTTCCAAATTATGACCTAGACCGGCAGCAGGCAGGAACCAATAGCTCTGTGGGCCAAGGAGCTGTGCACTCAGGATGAAAGCCTAGCCAGCCAGAATCAGCCTGAGGAGCTGGGAGAAAACAGGCTGCAGTTTGCACATCAAACTCCAAGCTGTTTTGCCACAAACACAAAAGAGTCACTTTCTAAAAGGCAGCTCTTCCTGCTGCGTACCTGGTGCCACCAGAACAATTCTTGGTTGCTTTCTCAGAGCACAGCAGGGGATGGTGCGGTCTCAGGGCAGAACCTGGATAGTTATTCAACCAGCTCCACAAAAGAAGGCATCTGGCCCTCACCTCCTAGATGACACAGGGGTTCCAATTTCCAGATGTGTTAGTAGAAAGAGAATCAGAGCTTGAATCAGATAATCATAAAATGTTAAAAAGGAAATCATTGAGAAATCCAGCACCTCTGGATAAGGTAAACAAAGTTCAGAGAGATTTTCAAAGGGGTTGCCAAATGCCAATTCTGATATTTATCAATTTTCAAAAAAATGAAGAAACTATGGACACAGTAGTAAGTAGTAAGTGAATTTATTTAATTTAAAAGATGAGCCCTTTATTCTGATATTATAGTTTTTCCATGTTCTTAACATTAAAATGCCCTTTTCTAATATGATATTGATAATAGATGGCTCTTAAAAAAAAGAGTAACAACTGTACTTGACATCTGAAAGTTTGGACACCACAGGGTTAGGTGACTCACTAAGGGCCATATACATCTAGTCAAGGGCAGAGCTGGATTTGAATTTCTGTGACTAGCTGTGTTCGTGTAAGCCACAGAGACACCAGAGGTATGACTTAGGGTAAATGATTTTACATCCTGAGCTTCATGTTTCACATCTGTAGAATGAGGTGTAATTAAAATCTGCCCTATGTCACAAAGTAATCATGAGACTAAAATGAGATAATGGAGAAGGAAGAACTTAGAGAATTAAGTGAGATAATGGAGCAGGAAGAACTTTGAGAAGTAAAATTTTTACATTGGACAAGAGCTTGGTATAGTTATTGTATGTCAGTCGATCTGTTTTGAGTCTTTGCTTTGAAGACTGTATTAGTTTTCTAGTGTTTCCCAAACAAAATACCAAAACCAGGTGACTTAGAACATCAGAAACGTGCTCCCTCGCAGTTCTGGAGGTTAGAGGTGTTGGCAGGGCTATCTCCTTCTAGAGAAGGATCCTTCCTGCCTCTTCCTGGCTTCTTTGGAATCATGGCAGCATAACTCCCGTGTCTGCCTCTGTCTTCACATGGGTGCCTTCTCCCTGTGTCTGTTCTTTTTAGGACACCAGTCATAATAGGATTGGAGGAATACCCTATTCTCCAGCATGACCTCATCTGAACTTGACTTCACCGTAAATATCCCCATTTCCAAATCAGGTCACCTTCTGAGGTGCTAGAGCAGTGTTTCTCAACCTTTTTTAATCTCATGACACACTTAACCCTATAACTAAATTTCCATGGGACACTTAAATTATGTTGATCCAAAAAAGAATAAAAATAGAGATATGCTTACTATGTTTTGAACGTCTTCTGAAAATAATGTAATCAATGATCTTTAAAAGTTTTTGTGGCACACCTTAGATCCTCTCCCGGCACACCAGTGTGCTACAGCACACCAATTGAAAATCACTGTACTAGAGGTTAGGATTTCAACATCTCTTTTTGGGGGGGTGGGGGCGAGATACACTTTAATCCATAATAAAGATTAGTTAGGTAAATTTTCAGTTATGTTTTAAAGAACACCAGCTGCTGACTTTAAGGAGAGGACATTTCTTCCCAACCTTCTAAGAAGAAATGTGGTCAGGCAGAAAGAAAGGAAGTAGAGAGAAAAGTTTTGGAGGAGATTCCAAAAGCAGTAGGTTAAGGAACAAACAAAATCCTTGGCTCCTAGAGACGGAGCCCTGAGAGCCCAGGTGGCACACCAGCACTGACCAAACTTTGAAAGCAAACTCCAGGCTGTGTTCTCTCTTTTGAGAGCTCTTAGATTGAGCATGGCTCCCCCTTAGCACCAGAACTGCCAGGGAAGGGGAAGGAACCACAACTTCTTAAATCAACACGCTTGGGCCTGAAGCAATATTTATACATGGAGGGTCTGAGCTGAGTTCTGCTCTGCCCAGCGCTGGGCTGTGCAGTCCCACCTGGCCTGGCCCTGTGACCAGCTGAATGGACACCAGCCCTTTTCTTCCAACCAACAGTCCTCCAGTTCCTTCCCAGTAAGCTGTTTTGTTTTTTCATCTTTATTTAAATGTGCAAGGCCAGTTCTCCAAAGGGTTGGGACAAGAAAGGACATGGTCTTAGCAGGAATTCTTGGATCTTGGGAAAAATCCACTCTCCAGGAAGTTTGTGGCCCCTAAAACCTGTTACTTGAGGGAGACAGGGCTGCATTGTGACTTCTGCCTTTTTGCCTTTGTGGATTCTTCCTCCATAAAAAATATTTTTAAAAAAAATTTTTTTTTAAGAGACAGAGTCGGGCAGTGCCTGTGGCTCAGTGGGTAGGGCGCTGGCCCCATATGCCAAGGTTGGTGGGTTCAAACCTGGCCCTGGCCAAATTGCAACAACAAAAATAGCCGTGTGTTGTGCGGGCGCCTGTAGTCCCAGCTGCTCAGGAGGCTGAGGCAAGAGAATTGCCTAAACCCAGGAGTTGGAGGTTGCTGTGAGCTATGAAGCCATAGCACTCTACCGAGGTTGATAAAGTGAGACATTTTTTTATTTATTAAAAATAAATAAATAAATAAGAGACAGAGTCTTGCTTTGTCACCCTCAGTAGAGTGCCATGGTGTCACAGTTCACAGTAACCTCCAATTCCTAGGCTCAGGTAATTCTTTTGCCTCAGCTTCCTAAAAAATTATGTCTTATATAATTGGTATAAAGAGGAATATAATCCAGGCTGGATTCATCATTATCTATCCATTATTATTACATTCTTTGTTTTCTTCTGGTTTGAAATCAAAATTAAAACATTTTTGGCTGGGTGGGGTGGTTCACGCCTGCCATCCTAGCAGTGTGGGAGGCTGAGGCGGGAGGAGTGCTTTAGCCCAGGAGGTGGAGCTGCAATGAGCTATGATGATGCCCCTACACTACAGCCTGGGCAACAAAAGAACTTGTCTCAAAAAAAATTTTTTTTTAAATATTCTTGTGGCCTGGCACAGTAGCTCATGCCTATAATCCCAACCCTTTGGGAGGTCAAGGCAGGAGGATTGCTTGAGGACAGGAGTTAAAGCACAGTCTGAACAACACAGTGAGACCCTGTCTTTACAAAAATTTAAAAATTAGCTGGGCATGGTGGCACACGCTGGTAGTCACAGGGGCTTAGGAGACTGAGGTGAGAGGATCCCTTAAGCTCCCTGTTAATAATAAGGAACTATGATCATGCCACTGCAGTCCAGCCTGTGAGACAGAGACCCTGCCTGCCTCAAAAACTAAATGAAGAGGTAAACACTTTGGCCAAGCATGGTGGCTCATGCTTATAATCCGATCACTCTGGGAGGCTGAGGCAGGAGGAATCATTTGAGCTCAGGAGTTCAAGACCAGCCTGAGTAAGAGCGAGACCCTACCTCTACTAAAAATAGAAAAACTAGCTGGGCAGATTGGTGGGCATCTGTGGTCCCTGTAATTTGGAAGCTAAGGCAGGAGAATTGTTTGAATCCAGGAATTTAGGGTTGCTGTGAGCTTGGCTGCCATCATGGCACTCTAGACTAGGGCAACAATAGTGAGCAACAAAACCCCCTCCCCCTCAAAAAACCCATTTTGTTGGCCCCTAAAATATCATGAGCTCTTCACACTGTGCCCATTATGTGTATGCTGCTTTTAAGTGTGTGGGGTGTGGGGTACAGTAGGATGTGTGTGTGTTTGTGTGTATGTTTATGCACTAGATCTAAGAGATCATTTAAAATAAATCCAGTTTAGACATAAGGGAATGATCAAGACAATTTTCAAGACCCATGTAAACTGAAAGAATATGGTTTAAGATATCAAGCTCTTTCTCTTCCTACTTAGATGCTCCCTTTCCTCATATGGGCCCCGTGGTCCTGGGACCTACCTTGCCAGTGGTTCCTTATTATCCAACTTCAGTATCTGGATATCTTGCCCAACATCAGGACAGCCATGTGGATTGAGATGTGCAAACAGGGTAATGAACAGGAGAGAAAGTTGGGAGGAATAACCTGGACCACTGATCCAGCTCAGGGTTCAGCACACTATAAACCGCAGAGGCCCAGGACCTGACATTGTCTCATATCAACACAAATTTTCCCTTGCTAGGGGCCCCCACAAAACACTTTTTTCAGCAGGACTAAAATTATCCACAGTTTTGAGCACAAAAAAATTTCAACTTTGCACTCACCTATGTTATCCTCTATCAAAGAAAATTGTGCCAACTTTACAAATTCTAGGAAGTCATTTTAGATTGACCTAGGGTTAGAAACATTTTCTGTAAAGGTTTAGAATTAACTTTTTTTCTTTTTTTGAGACAGAGTTTCAATGTGTCACCCTTAGTAGAGTGCTATGGTGTCATAGCTCACAGCAACCTCAAACTCTTGGGCTCAAGCGATTCTTTTGCATCAGCCTCCTGAGTAGCTGGGACTATAAGCACCTGCCACAATGCCCTGCTATTTTTTTTTTTTTTTTGAGACGGAGTCTCAAGCTATCCCCCTGGGTAGAGTGCCATGGCATCACAGCTCATAGCAACCTCCAACTCTTGGGCTCAAGCAAGTCTCCTGCCTCAGCCTCCCAAGTTGCTGGGACTACAGGTGCCCCCCACAACGCCTGGCCATTTTTTGGTTGTAGCCATCATTGTTGTTTGGCAGGCCCGGGCTGGGGATTCGAACCCGCCACCTTAGGTGTATGTGGCTGGCGCCTTAGCCGCTTGAGCCACAGGCGCTGAGCCTGCCCAGCTAT
>CAUYQV010169648.1:0-48057 GCA_963574575.1 Galagoides demidoff
CCTGGGTAGAGTGCCATGGCATCAAAGCTCATAGCAACCTCCAACTCCTGGGCTCAAGCGAGTCTCCTGCCTCCGCCTCCCAAGTAGCTGGGACCACAGGCGCCCGCCACAACGCCTGGCCATTTTTTGGTTGCAGCCATCGTTGTTTGGCGGCCCAGGCTGGGGATTCGAACCCGCCACCTTAGGTGTATGTGGCTGGCGCCTTAGCCGACTGAGCCACAGGCGCCGAGCCGGAAAATTTCAATTCCATTATCTTCTCTCAATATTTAAATCACAAACTACAACAACTGTTAATTCTAATACCTTTCTTCGTCCCCCAATAATTCTTACTTTCCACATGGGAAGGAGGCAAACCAGCTGACCTCACTGTTTCAACTGTACTAAATTCTCTCCCTTCCTGTTTCTGCTTGCCTTCATTCTCTTACGTAAGCCAGCCTCTTCCTTCTACCTTTCAAAATCCCCACTCTTAAAAGCCTAGTTCACCTCCTTCCTTAAAGTTTTCCCTCATTGACTTCTCAACTTTTATGAACTTTTATAAATCAGGCTGAATAACAGTAACTGCAAACACTGAGTTAAGAACTGTCAAAAGTAAAGAAAGCCTGAACTTTGACAAGCGCCAGTAATAACACTAATACCCACAAAGACACACGAAGGGGTAAGGTAATAATCACTACACCCAAATTATTTTTCAATATATTCTAGCTGATACTGCCTCAAGGAATTCAAACAAAAATCAAACATAGTACAAATGACATTTTATTAATAGTTTGCCTCATGTTTTTTTCTTTTATTCCTTAAATGAACCACAAATAGCTAGACACAAATGCAATTTTGAATGCATTTCCTCTATCTAGTCACAAATGGAAAACTGAAGAATGAAAGATTTAAAAGAACCCGGGTTTAAATTTAAATCAACCATTTTTGGCTGCACAACTCTGAGCAAATTAGGAGTCCCACAGAGTGGCTGAAAAGACTCAATAACATTATATACAAAAATCCTTTAAAAGCTACAAAATACTGTACAAATATTACAATAACCAGAAAAGGAAAACAATTAGTGATAATAATTACATTTTTGGACTGGTTGTTGTCTCTGGAGATCACACCTACCTACATACTATTTCTAATTTCCGACTCCAAGCCTTCCTGTTCCATGACACAGTTTCTAAAAAGTAACCCCTGCATTTTCCCTACATATATAATTTTAGCTATTAGGATCTGCAAAATACACTTTCCTCATTATGATCAGTAAGACACAACAATGGTTAGGTTTATGTCCAATCAGAGCTGCTTCTATGCTGGGAATGCCTTAACTAATGAGTTGAGATAATGAAAAGTAAACCAGTTGGAGGCACTTTCTGATTTAAAACTTACTAAAGGGGCAGCACCTGTGGCTCAGTGAGTAGGGCACTGGCCCCATATACCAAGGGTGGTGGGTTTGAACCTGGCCCTGGCCAAACCGCAACAAAAAAATAGCTAGGCATTGTGGCGGGCACCTGTAGTCCCAGCTACTTGGGAGGCTGAGGCAAGATAATCCCGTAAGCTAAAGAGTTTGAGGTTGCTGTGAGATGTGACACCACAGCAATCTACCCTGGGTAACAGCTTGAGACTCTCTCTCAAATAATTTAATAAATAAATAAAATCTTCTGCACTTCAAGGGTCACAATCAAGGACCAGCATGGTGCTCATGTTTGTAATCCTAGCACTCTTGGGAGACCAAAGCAAGAGGATTCCTTGAGTTCAGGAGTTTGAAGCCACCTGAACAAGAGCAAGACCCCATCTCTACGAAAAATAGAAAAATCAGCCAGCCATAGTGGTAGGGCCAACTACTCAGGCAGCAAGAATGCTTAAACCCTGCAGTTTGAGGTTATAATGAGCTATGATGATGTCACTACATCCTAGCTGCAGCAACAGAAGCAAGAATCTCTCTCAAAAAAAAAGAAGTCACTATCAAGAAAGTAAAAAACAATCCACCGGGCTTGGCGCCTACGGCTCAAGTGGCTAAGGCGCCAGCCACGTACACCCAAGGTGGCAGGTTCGAATCCAGCCCGGACCGCCAAACAACAATGACGGCTGCAACCAAAAAATAGCCGGCCATTGTGGCAGGCACCTGTAGTCCCAGCTACTTGGGAGGCTTAGGCAGGAGACTCACTTGAGCCCAGGAGTTGGAGGTTGCTGTGAGCTGTGATGCCATGGCACTCTACCCAAGGGGACAGCTTGAGGCTGTCTCAAAAAAAAAAAAAAAAATCCACAGAATGAGAAAATATTTGCACGTCAAATATCTGATACATGGGATTTACATCCAAAAAATATAAATAATTCTTATAACTGAACAATGAAAAGACAAGTCAATTTAAAAATGGGCAAGATTCTGCTTGGTAGCCTTGGAGGAGAGGGAGAGGTCTCCTTGTTCAAATTACTCCACAGAGATAGTGACCACCCTTTATTCTGCCATTTTAGGGTTTTCAGTAAGATAAGAGACCAGGACAATAGCAATGCCACTGAGTAAGGAAGTTATTGTTAGTTTTTTTTTTTAGACAAAGTCTCACTATGTTGCCCTCAGTGAAGTGCTGTGGCATTGCAGCTCATGGCAACCTCTTGGGCTGAGCAGTTCTCTTGCCTCAGCCTCCCAGGAGGCTGGGGCTGCAGACACCCGCCACAGTAACTGGCTGTTTTTTCGTTGCGGTTGTCATTGTTGTTTGGCGGGCCCTGGGCCAGGTTGGAGTCTGCCAGCTCTAGTGTGTGTGGCTGGTACCCTGGACGCTGAGCTACAGGCGCCGAGCCCTCCCCTTCCTCTTATGGTTGCTGAGATTGCTTACATCAGGCTAATTTGAGGTTTTTTTTCTGTTTTAGTTTTTGATTGTGTGTCAGATTTTTTTGTTTGTTTGTTTCTTCGTTTTGTTTCAATGTGCCTTGTATTCTGCTAAAACCTCAGGTTGGCTATTTTCCCTAACTCCAATTTTTACATTCAACAAGAGCAAAGGGTAATGGGGAATGACAGCCAACTGAAGTCAGCTTTTAACAGAAGCTCCCATCCAGAGGGAGAGATAACAGCCAGAAAGAACCCAACAAAGCTTAAGGGTGGGAGCTGAGCTGAGAGAAGAGACTGATAATTGCACTTCTTCTCTGCTGCGGCCAGTTGCAACTTCAAGGAAACAAATTTCAGGTACAGAACCCACCCCAAAGTGGGCACATGTCCTTCCCCTTCCCCAAGAGAGTTGCTTGCTTGCTTGCTTGCTGTAAGATCTCTACTACTGAGCCGAGAACTGAGGTCCTCTTCTCTTACCCCATGGGAGCAAGTTGTTGGAACGCCTGCTGGGACTCCTTCTCCAGAGAGTCCCTGCTGTGAGCCTGGGCATTCTCTTGCCTGGCATGAAGGTTGAACAAATATTTTCCCTGCCACTTTGAACTCCCAGTCCACCCTTCCCCCTGGCCTGGTAGTCTAGAAGCCCAACCCCTGCAGAGACCAGAACATTTGTGTCCTTTGTTAAGACTGGACATCTGACTCGGTGCCAGCCACGTACACCTAAAGTGGCGGGTTCGAATCCCCAGCCCGGGTCCGCCAAACAACAATGATGGCTGCAACAAAAAAAAAATGGCCGGGTGTTGTGGCGTGCGCCTGTATTCCCAGCTACTTGGGAGGCTGAGGCAGGAGACTCGCTTGAGCCCAGGAGTTGGAGGTTGCTATGAGCTGTGATGCCATGGCACTCTACCCAGGGGGATAATTTGAGGCTCTGTCTCAAAAAAAAAAAAAAATCATAACTATGTACCTTCATGAATTTATGGTAGACAATGGGCTGACTTGATATACAATTTTGAATACTTACATCAAACTGGTTAACATAACCTTCACCTCACTTACTTATTTGTTGTATTAAGAACTCTTCACAGTTTTCACGTGTACCCTTGCATTGTGCACAGTAGGTGAGATCGCACCAATTAGCCTCTCTGCCCCTCCCCTCCCTTCTCCCTCCTCTTCCGTCCTTCATTTTGGACTATAGTTGTGTTTTATCACTTGTAGGTAAGCATGGGTGATTATATATTGGTTTCATAATAAAAAGAGTACATTGGATGCTTTTTCTTCCATTCTTGAGATACTTTACCAAGAAGAATATGTTCCAGCTCCATTTAGGTAAACAATATTAAGTATTTAATAAATGGTAAGGTAACCGCTGCTGGTGTTACTGTGTGAACTCATCCAGGAATATATACCCTTTTAAAGTTATTGTAAAGTCTCTCTTCCCCTTATATCAATCACTGTGTCTGGCACCTGTTAGGCATACAATAACTAAAGTCACTTTGATGCTGGATATTTTATCTTGTATACGGTCACCAAGATATTCTTACTGAACTTTCAACACATTTCCAAAGATCAACTTCCTTCAATGATTCACTATCATATGTGGATTACCGTTCAAATCTATTGTATAAAATTTCAATGCTCTTTAATGCAATTTCAACACATTGTTAATTCTCAACTCATACTGCAGAAAAGTGCACTACAGCCAAACACATCTCTCATTTTTTTTCCAAATTTTTTTTTGCTTGTATCTTTTCCACTATCTTCCCAGAGAAGCAATTAAGAAAAATAACCTGGAAACTTCTTTCTTCTCTAAACTTTGAGATCAGTGATCAAGGTAGAGTCCTGGACAGTATGTCACGAAGCCCTCACACAATGCCAGAAACCTAGTAAGCACTCAAACTATTTTTGGTGAAAGTAACACTGAAAGTTACAGCTACATATATCAGTAGTGTCAATGGGAAGCTTCACTGAATAAATTAATAGCAAGATGTTAAAAGGAAGTAAAGTGTAGGGCAGAAAAAAATAGGCTAAGGCAGTTTAGCAATGTTGATGGTGTTGTTCAATGAGTATTGCTCACCGAAAAACTTTCTTATAGGAAATATCTACAATAAAGTCTTTTGTTTACTGACCCTCTCACCATAAGATTCCCGGCGATTCAAATCTGATAGGTCAAATCATGCTCCTAATCCCAACCATTTGGGAGGCCAACATAGAAGAGTTTGAGACCACATATATATAAAATCTGTGCATTGCAGTGAGCACTACTAGCCCCAGCTACACATGAGGCAAATGTAGGAGGATGGCTCCAGCCCAGGAGTTAGAGGTTACAGTGATCTGAACTACCCTGAACTTCAGCTTGGACGCTAGAGTCCCTGTCTCTGGAAAAAAAAAAAAAAAATCCGATCAACTACGGTTAATTAACTCAGTAATAACAGAGAACTCTGTTATGTCACAAAATACAACTTTCCTTTGTGATGGCAGTTTCTGACTTCCTATAATCAATATTTGATCTGAAAAAATACACGGAAATGTTAAACATTTATTCTTTGATCTGCTCTGAGATACTCTTTTCCACAAGTTTAAACTAGTTTCTTTTGTGTACACATATGGGGAAAAATAAAGACAATAAAAATTCAATCTGTGGTGTGTATGGTAATGATGGTATAGATTCAGTCCGATTTGCTACACTTTGTTAAATTCTCATGGTGTGTGGCCCTGTGTAATCCTGGTAAGTGTTCACGATAGGGAGAGTCCCTTAATTGACCTCTGAATAATAAAAGGTCATTTTTGATCAACAAACTTTAAAGAATTGAATATATTTAGTATCAAAATGTTATAGTGAAAATAAAATAGAGTTTTCAATCAGACACATTCCAGATCTATTCCTTCTCAAATCTTAATGCTGTAATAATGAGTATGAGCAATGGACTTAATATCTCTTAACCTCCTTGAAAAGCTTTTCATTTTTATTGGGTATAATAAGGCTTTGTCCTCAGTGTTCCTATAGAAGTTAAATGTGCTAATATATTAAAATACTGTTAACAATGGAAGTTATATAAATAATGTATGACTTCTTTAACTTTTTATTAACAATTTATTATGATAACTGATTATTCATATAATTAACATAAGTACTTGTAACTAATTTTATTTACCATTTAATTGCTTCCACCATGTAATTTGAGGTTGCTTAGTAATATGGTTATTCCTTCATTTTAACCGTATATTTGTTAAATGTCTAAATTGTGTTGATTGAAACGTTGGGTATGGCAAAATAGGACAAAAGGAAACATTCAGAATTAAACTAGATAGAAAAGTTATAGGAAGAAACTCTAGTTGATACAAGCTATTGTAATTGATTACAAAATTCAAGAAGTATATAACAACCTGAAGTTTATCATGTATATGTAATTAAATGCAATATTCTATTGTCTAATTCCTCTGTAATAGGTTTCTGCTAGATAAGAAATTACTAGATCTAAATATACAATGCACGTACGTTATATATGCTCGACCGGTTTATCCACAGAAGCTTTCAAAGCAGAAATACTTCTTATTCTGTCAGAGTACCTACTGCATAATTCATCATTTCTCTAATACTGTCCTAACAAGAAATTGCCATTGTTTGTTCTTTCTCTCTTGTATAAAATATGTAATAGTAGAATGATGTGATTTTTAGAGTATTAGTTTTGTTCTAGATTAATTGCTTTTTCTCCTTTTTAATAAGAAACAGAAGACATATTATAGAATTAAGATACTCGAGGGTATGTTTTATTGATCCACTAACATATGATTTGGGTGGTGAAGACACTTAGCCTTTAGGGTTGTAACTTACAATGTACCCTAGGCATGAATAAATGGAATAATAAAATGTACCCAGGAGTGTCTTTGTGTCATATTAAAAATAATGAAACAGATGAACTATTATATTCCGAATTCAAATAAAAGGTTAGGAATGCAAACATTCAGTACTCTGATTTGAATTTAACTGAAACTTTAAAAAGCCTAATAATATGGTTACCACACATAAAATTTTATTCTACATTATATATTTTCTTACATTAATTTCCTAAAAATCATCTAAAGGACTTGACAGAGTCCTTGAAAAAAAATATTAAAAACAAATATCTTGGGTGCCTTTGAGGTGCAAAGGCAAACCTCTCACCTTTCACTGTAGAAATTTCTTCCAAGAACATTCTAACATCTTTAATTTCCCAAAGAGTGTTTATTTCATGATTTCTTATGTCATTTAACTTCTTGGTCTTTTTCTCAACTCTGGGTTAATTCACTTTTATTTAATCTACTTTAAAATATATTTCGTATTTTCAGTATGCTAGGAACTGGCCCAGGAACTTGGCTTAGTACTGAGGAACCAGAGATGTGTACAAAACATTCCCCACATTAAATATTCACAGTCTAGAAGTGAAACTGACATGTAAATAATTTTATACAAAGACAAAAGTGTCATAATTCAGGGTCCTGTCTACTTCTGCCTTGGGATAGAAAGGTAGGCTCTATAAAGAACATATTTAAAAGAAAAAAAGTCAAAGTATTTGAGGGGAGTCAAGCAACAGCAAGAAAATAGATGAGGCCGCTCCCATTATCGGAGGAGTGGTGGCATGTAACCTGGCTGGGGCTTCAGATTTCTCTCTGAAGGCAATAGAAGAGGGCTGAATACTTTCATTGTTGTTTTATTTTTTATTATTATTATTTTTTTTATCAAGAGAATCATAAGAGCAAATTTATCATTTGGAAAGATCCCTCTAGGAGCCGTAAGGAAGATTGATTGTCCTGGAGTGAAGTAATTACAAAGTTTAAGTGAGAGATATTGGGGCCTAAAGAGAGCGAGAAGGAAATAAAGAAGTGAATTTGAAAGGACAGTCTGAGTTTAAGCTCTCCCTTTTCACAGGGCACTGCAGGAGAAAGCAAGCCTGGGTGACTTGTAAGATGTAGGCTATTGAGAGTGAAGTAGAAGAAACATTAGAGGACTTTTGCAATACTTAGTTTTCTTTATTTGAAGCAATAACCAATATTAGCCCATGGGTTGTGAGCACCTTTTGTAATTTTATTAATCTTGCAGGACTCAGTGTAAGTTTTGTTTCCCATAGAAAAATTTTCTCAGTCTCCTAGTCTAAAACCCCAACAGCTCTGAAACCTATGCATGATTTTGTGAAGTCATTTTGATGTTCTATTTGAAAGGGCCGCCCTCTACCCCTTTGCCATGCCATGGAAGGGGCAAACTCAGAGGTTATTATTTTACGATTTCTTGGGCTTAGCTTAGTAGATTAGTATTTCAGTGCTTGTCATAGGGCAGGATTGATACTATGGAAACAAAGTTAGCTGAGGAATTAGGCACACATATTAACTCAGAAGACTTTTGGGGATTAAATAAGAAAAAAAAAAGACCTCACCATAAAACTATTTACCAGGAAGCAGGAGAGCTACTTCACTGCGTGATAAGTCACATTTATAGGAATTTTGTATTCGCTACTCTCTTCTGCTCCTACACTGATCTTTTAAATCTGTAAATGACTTCCTTTGTTAGTAGTCATCTATACTTATCCATTTTTTTTTTCAAAGGAGATTCAACTTAGTAGAGTAACAAAGACATTCAATACGTGATAACGTCATGCATCTGGAACGGCATTAAAGCTCATGAGATACCACGATTTTGCATATAACATACAGTTTACAGCTATAGTAACATGCTTACATTTCCTCTTACACATCATGTTGACTCACTCCTTGATATTTTATAAATGTCATTTTTCAAGCTGAGCATTTCTATTTATCAGTCTAAGTGTAGTGCAAGTATCACTTCACTTTGTAGAGGAATTCCTCTCCACTCAGCATCTGAATGAAATGCTCTCTTTTCTTATTACATAATGTATCTTTTTTTTTTCTTTCTTTTTTTTTAATCGTTGGGGATTCATTGAGGGTACTCAGAACCAGGTTACATTGATTGCCTTTGTCAGATAAGGACCCTAATGTATCTTTATTCTAACATTTAGAACACTAGATTATTACCCCTTTACTTTTGACTAGGAGCTGTACCTCATTCACAGTGAAGTAAATGAGACCCCCATCTCTAAAAATAGCCGGGTGTTGAAATGGCCTCTGTAGTCCTAGCTAGTTGAGATGCTGAGGCAAGAGAATTAATTTAGCTTAAGAGTTTGAGGTTGCTGTGAATTATGACAGCACAACCCTCTACTAAGGGTGACAAGCTGAGACTCTTGTCTCAAAAAAAAAAGAAAGAAAGAAAGAAAGAAAGAAAGAAAGAAAGAAAGAAAGAAAGAAAGAAAGAAAGAAAGAAAGAAAGAAAAGAAAAGATAAAGAAAATGCAAAAGATTTAGCATAGAGATATTAAAAATGAAAATTATGAAAGTTCAGAAAATAGCCAGAATGAGATTAGAAGTGCCAACATATGGCTGAGACAATTTCTAGACACATAATGTGTGAGAGGCATTTGTTTGAATTTACACATGATATTGAACAGAGTTTCCCATAATAGATAGAAGTCATAAATTGTCAGGTTGAAGAATCCAATATTATTCTAACACAAAGATAATGGAGACACATTTAAACATGTTATAACAAAAATACAAACAGAGGAAGTCAGAGAGAAATGGCATACATTTACAAAGGTAGGAGGATTTTAATAATGACCTACTTCTCCTGTGAAAAAGAGTCTGTAATATATAGTGTTATCTTCAAATATCTGAAGGAAAATGACTTATCAATGTGGAACTCTGTATCCCGAAGAGAGGGGAGTGGGGGGAACACCCTTTCCTATATCGGTTTACTGCTAAGTGGGAGGAAGTTAAGCAAGAACGCGTAACACCCTTCCCAGCTAAACTCTGAGCTCAATGAAGACAGGCATTTACTCAGATTAATTTATTTTGTGTGCCAGGGACTAGAAGTAAATATTGAGGAGAAGGGGAGAGAAGTAAAGAAGTGAGTGATGGCAATATATAAATATATTTTTTCCCCCCAAAAAAACTAAAATAAATCCTGGCTATCACTGACAACAAGACGAATTTGTATCTCAACTGAAACAAACCAAACAAAAAATAGCCCTCCCCCCCACACAGGAAGTCGAACATAGAGCAGTGGGGAGAAAATAAATTGGAACATTTGGGCTCCAAAATGAGAACAAAGGCGGCAATGACATAACCATATTGATTAATAGCAGGAGATTTATAAACAGTGTGTCACTTTAGTAGCAAGCAATATGAAAGATTTGGCTCTTTTGGTTCTTTAGTTCTTGAAATGTGCTGTATTGGGGGAGATATTGAATTAGCTGTAACTCGTTGAATTCAGTATGCAAATTACCTTTAGGAATAAATACCAAAGTCATAGAAAGAGAATTTATGTCCAAAATTAATACAGGTAAAATGAAAATAGTTATTTCAATTGCTTTTTCAATAACGAGTCCTTTTTTCAGTAGAATGGATTAAAAATAAAGAAGGAATGAAACCATAGTATATTATAAACAAAATGTAGTACACATATGTGTGTATTGATGTATTTATATATCTAAATTCAGTAGTAATAATTAAACTTAAGCCCACTCTTAAAAAACTTTTAATTTTTAATCTCAAATGTACAGAGACAGAGCTCACTGAATAATAGATTGTGGATTCAAGTAAGATAGAAAAATAATTAGTCGTCTTATAAACCTGTGTTAAAGTTTTCTTCTTCTGAATCACATGTCCTGATGTGGGAATTCTAGAATTTAGGCTTAGTACGCACACATCATTTCCTTAAGTGTTGCCTGTTCTTTTTGTATAAATCTTTGCCCTTAGGCTCTTCACAATATTTGGTATAATGCAACATTCTAATATTGCCAATCTAGTTAAGTGTAAAGTAATACAACAACAAAAAGATGTTGTTTTCTTTAGATTTTTTCAGATTAGTGGTGAGATTGGGACTCATATCTCTCACTTATTAGCCAGACAGGCATTTTTTTTCGTGAATAGTAATTACTATTTAGCCAAGTTTTTTTTTTCCATTTTATTGTTGATATGTATAATTTTGTTATATACTTTAGATATAATATTCTAGAAAAATTTAAACATTGCAAATATTTTCCTTACATGCCACATGAACTTTATCTTCTACAAAACACTACCCTGTAAATTCCAGTAGCCTTTATGTTACAATTTTTGATTCTTATTTCTTGTTTAATTACTTACTCCAAAAAAAAGTTTATAAAAATGTACTGTGACTTCATTTTTTTTTAACTAACTTAGTAATACTTCTTTTAACACCTTTAAGTATGTCAGCTGTAGGATTTCTGTAGACGTTGTGTATCATGATAAAGAAGTTCATTTCCATTCCTAAATTGCCAAGAAGTTAATTTTTTAATGAATAATTTTTTAAATTGTCCCAAATGCATCTATTATTTGGATCATGTGGTTTTTATTCATTGATCTAGTAATGAAACATTGTATCCATTTATTTTCAAATATTGAATCATATTTGCATTTCTGGATTATTGCTGGATCTAATAACCTAAATGTATTCACAGTTTTGCTTCTATAGTAAAGAGGTACATTGTTCTATAGGTTTTTTATCAGTTTTAATGGTATTGTCTGATTTTGGCATCTTAGCAATCATGGCATCAGAAGAGAAATTGAGTAGTCCTTATTCTTTAATTTTCTGAGAAATTCTGTAGTATTGCTATAATTTCTTCCTCAAATGTTTGATATAATTTGCCAGCAAAATTTTCTTGCCTTGTAATTGTCTTAGGAAGATGCTTAACTACAATTTAATTGATTTTAAAGATGGCGGAATATTGAAAATGACTAGTTGGGGGGGGTGTTGGGCATGTATGTGAATGAGAGAGAGATTTGGTAATGTTCTTTTTCAAGGCATTCAATTTCTTCCTACTCTAAGTTGTTGAATTATCCACAGTACTTCTTATTACCTTTTAATACTTTTATTATATAATTATTAGCAATATGTTTTATAATAATATCCTTCTTTCCTTACCAATGTTGATATTTCCTTCAACTCCCTCTTTTAGTTAATCTAGAAAAGGTTTATCAGTATTACCAAATTATCAAACTTTTCAAAGAATCATTTTTAATCCTGTTTATTTTATTTATGCTTTCTTCTTCAAACCTTATTTTTATTATTTCATTTCTTTTATTGTGCTGGGTTTCATTTGCTCATTACTGTCTAATTTCTTTTAAATATTATTCTTTTCTTTCTTTTCCTACCTGGCCGCTAGTCACTTACTTTCTTTTCATTATTAGTAGTTTTTTTTTTTTTTTAAATTTCTGTGCTATTATATTTAAAGGGTGTTTCTGGCAGAGCTGGGCTTTATTTGTTATTCTTCTTGATTTATTCCAATCTTTCCATCTATCTTTTGAATTGGTAGTCTATTCCATTTACATTTAATGTAATTATTCCATTCTATCCATCTGTCTTTTGAATTGGTAGTCTATTCCATTTATATTTAATGTAATTGTTCATATTGTTTTAATTTAATTTTCATGTTTATTATTAGGCTTCTGTTTGTTCCCTGTGTGGTTGTTGCTGGTGGTTATGTTTATGGTATTGGTATTATTGCTCTCTTGTCTTTTCATGGAATATTTGATATATTTATGTATCTATATAATATATATTTTTTTCAACTATATATCTTCATAAATTTGATTGGAATTGATCTAGTAATTATATAAACACCATTTTTCATAATCTACATAGAACTAGTGTTTTATTACTACACCTAAAATGCAGATACCTATCACCATATAGGCCCCCTTATTTACACCCACCCTCCCTTTGTAGAATGGTTATCCTATATATTGTATCACATACTTTGAAAATCCACTTAGAGAATTTTATGATTTTTGCTTTTAACATTCATACATATTTAAAGAACTTATGGGGCAGAATATAGTCTATTAATCCAGTTATTAAAAATTTCAGTTGCTCCTTTATCATTTCCAGAGAGAGAGAGAGAGAGAGAGAGAGAGATTACTCTCACACTTTAGATGACAGAGTCATTTCCCCCAGTTTCCATAATAAGATAGTAGGATCTTTTTCTCAGTGTTTTAGGTTCCTGTGAGTCCATGGATGCCACTATGTTTTCTTTCACTGCCCACCACCAACATGGGAACACAACTTCAGGACTGGGACTGCCCTGGGGGCAGATCTGAGAGAATAATAGAGAAAGCTGAAAAAATGAGAATTTCCTCACATAGTTTCCATGCTGTGGTTTCCAAAGAGAATTTTCTTTGACTTTTGCTATTCTGTGCCTCATTATCGGGATTTGGACTGGTCTAGAGTCTATGCCAGAGATGGGGGAAAGTAAAAGTGAAAACTCGTCCACTGTGGATACTTCCTTCACTTTTGAATCTCCTACCCAGTCTAACAGTTAATAAATTATTTTCAGTCTCTAGATTTTTATTTATATAGTCATCCCAGGGATTTAATTTTATTCAGTGGAAGACATAGAGTAATATGTGTCTAATCTTACCTGCCAATTCTGGTAGCTCTACCATATATTTTAAGATAATAACTAACTTTCACTCCTATTGTTTTGAGATTTTAGCCTGTAGAAGGCAAGCATTGAAAGTGGGAGACTGTTAAAGGTGCAATAATATTAATACATGTTAGAGGTCATGATAGTGCAATGAACATGAGGAGTGGAGGTTGGATTCTGAATATATCTTGAAGGTAAATCATTAATATTTCCTAAAATATTAATAATTTGTGTGAGGAAAAGCTTTAAAAAGAAGTGTGATAAGCATCACCTTTTGCTCTGATGATCGTAGCAAACCAACAAATACAAAATAAAAAACTGAAAAATAAAAGAAAAAAGGCCTGAAAGATGTGTACAAATTAAGACAAAGTATGATACATCTATGTGGTGTAATTCTATTAATATATATACAGGTATTTCTGACGATGACAGAAGTTAGAAATTTCATCACTCTCTAGTCTTTTACCATTTTGGACCCACATGTATATATTACTTACTTGAAAAGTAAACCGTTTTAAAAATGATGTCAAAGTCTTATCGTCTCAAAATTTAATCAACAGATATTCATTAAAAACTTGCTATGCTTAAGCTTTTGTTTAGACATAGAGGCATATAAAGTTAAATAAAATATCTTTAATATAGCACTCAATTCCTTTCATTAAGGTTTTGTTATGAGCAAGATCTGTACTATATTATAAAATAAATAAAACTATTTAACTTTATGCACATTAAAAGAGGTTTCAAATTGGTGTCAATTGATATGTGCACATAAGCGTCTAATTCTAGTTTTATTTATAATTAAGCTTGCTTTTCATTTACTTGAAATCTTCTCCATTTTATTTTTTTCATAATTTTACACATTTATTATAATAGCAATGAAAAATTAAAGGAAATTCACTGCAACCCAACTATCCTAACAAACCTTTTTCATATATTAAATTGTGTTAGTCTCCTTTCATTTCTTGACCATAATAATGAATAATTTTCCTTTTCACTGTGATGGTCTTGACACAATAGTTCTACATTATATCAAATGGATTTTCAATTAGCTATTGTCATTACAATCTTAATTATAAAAGCTCATTAAGTTGGTATGCCATAATTCACCATTTCCCCTACTCAGATTTTAGATCATTTAACACATTTGCTGTTAAAATTAAGGTTAAAACGAACATCTCAATGCACAAAACTGTATTTTCAGTTGATACAATTCCTCACTATTAATTATCAGAATTAAATTCTCAGGTGAAGATAAGTGGATATTTGTAGTTCCTGACAATTCTTCAAATGTTGCTTTTCAAAATTATCTTCCTGGCAATAATTATGTTAGCATGATACAATTATTTGTGATTTCATTTAAATGATTTTCACTTATTTTGTTACAACTGAGAAATTTGGCAGTTTCTCCCCTATCTGATTCTACCTGAGGCAAGTTATAATTGTTCTTAAATACGTCTGTATACAATCTCTTCACCCACAGTCGTTTTTGACCACATGGTGAATGGGAAGTGTATAGGTATTGTTAAACATCATAGTTAAACAAAATTTTTTACAAAGCATTGTCAAAACAAATGAAAGTGTGTGAGGTGAATTTGGCCTAGATTTAAAACTACAGGAGCTGTTTCCTTCCAGGCCAGAGATATGCCTGGAAGGAAACAGGCATGAAGTATTGTACTTCTTTACTGCTTTTAGAAGGCATCTTTCTGGAATATGAACATTCTACTCCACACTATAAAGTTGTTACACAAGGGCAACCAACCACATGCATCCAGGCTTTTATTTGTTTGTGAAATTAGAGTGAGAACTTAAAGAAACAAGTCCAAGAAATCAGAAGGTTATGTTAATTGGATCAGAGAACTTCTTTTACCAGTTAATTACACAGACACACAAACACACACACACAGCCCTATCATACATAAATATGAAACCAAACAAAATTACTTTAAAAACAAAAGAACTTGTCAGAACAAATCTAGATAGTCTGTAGTGGAAGGAAAATATTCATACATGGAAATAAACACCTCCCCAAAAAAAAAGCAAAAAGTAAATAAACAAAATACAGACTCACAGGGATAATGTATATTACCACCAGGAAGGCGTAACTATGCGAATTCTGCCATAATCATATACATATTAAATATCAAATATTTCAATCCATTTAAAAAAATGTTAAAATTGCTAATTGATATCACTACAAATGTTATTTAAAATGCAATTCTGAGAATCCAGATTAATTTCTGAATATTTACCCATAATTCATTGTATGCTGTATACATGTATTTTTTACAGGTAGCAGTCTTATATTCCTGGTACAATTTAATAACCATATGTTTTTCTCTCTTATGTATAAATGAATTTTATTTGAAACTATTATCTTAGAAAAACTTCTAGACTATAATCATGACCAACAGGAAGCACTGACCAACAATATATTTTTTCTGTGCCACGTCATTAGGCTCATACTTGCCTTGGAAGTAGATTTAGAAGTGTTCATAATTTATTTAGTTATTGTTAAGCATTTGTTGAGCATCTGCTTTGTACTGAGAATCTGCTACACAATTAGTAGGCAACAAAGAATAGAATAGAACTCGTGACTAAACTCCCAAGGACAAGAGAAAATCATTAACGTGAGTTCAACATTCAGCCCACCTTGTATTTTCCTTGGCGCAATTGTTCATCATTGCCCATGAGCAGAGCTTCCTGTGCCAGGCACAGTGAGAGGATGATCAGGTAAGGAGCAGAGCTGTTGGTAAAGGAATAGGACTTGAGAAATACAAGTGAAAGCCTAAGGCTCTGGAACTAGCCAAGAACACAAGTGCTATAATTTCCGAAAAAGAATCTCAGAGAAACAAGCTTTAAACATGGTTTTCCCCTTCAGAGTTGCAAAATTCCTGAGTTGCACAGGCGAGGTCAAGAACCCACATTGACATAGTTTCTGATTTTATCTTCTTTATACCTCATCTGACGTGCTTTTACTCTCTCTAATTATTTATGTAACTCAGGAATAAATTATCTTTGCATTTTATATTTGAAATAATTCATTGGTGAATTTAATAAATGTGGCTAATATTATTAATTTTGACTACAGATAATCCATGAGTGAAAATGCTCACAGTAAGTATGTGATAAATCCCCAGTGGAGATGATACAGATTGGAGTTTTTAAAACAAACTAAACAAAACTTATTTATGTATAAAATACACCCTTAACTGGCTGAGATCAATCCAACTAACTTAAATATTCCATAGCTGGCCACCTGTAGTAAACCAGTGTATTTTCCAACTGCAGTAGCAAAGTGTGGAAAGAGAAGGGTCCCTTGCTGGTTGAAGATACTAAATTGATACTAAATATTTTTTCATTGAAAAGAGAAATAACAGAAAGCAAACGAGAAGTTACGCAGAACGTAGCTAGAAAGCAGAGTAGAGAATTCAACATTCTCCCACTGATGAAGATACAAAATTTTGAGTTCTGGAACCTGCACAGAGGATGAGGCTTAGTAAACACCTCAGCCTCCTAACTGGGATAACTGGTAGGCTATTCATGAGAAGTGGAAATGAACCAGATATACCAATGAGCTTTTCCAACACTGAAACTTACTCTCAAACTACCTCATCCCCTCAATGGATGGAGAAGACCTGCTGTACTTGAGCTAACTACCTAACTACCTAAGGTTGGGGTGAATTTTCTCTTGAGGAATAGACCATCACATAGAATGTTCTAATTTTTCATACAAGATATCTGGCATTACATGTGCAAATAGCTCTCAGGCCTTTCTGTGCTAATTTATGATCAGATTCCAGGGATTAGTTATTCTATCTATCTAGAATTTTTTTTTTCACTAGTTCAGCTTTGGTCACAGTAGAATAAACATGAAGAGGCAGAATGCAAACACATCATTCTCAGCTCCAGGTTCACATTTATGTGTCCGTCTTCCAAATAATGCAAATATTTATCAGTTACCTTATAGGAATTTAGAATAAACCCAAAGAAAAAAGTACGAAGACACATTGCAAGGGAATAAAATGCAATTTTATCAGCATGGATAAAGTTGATTTAAAGGTTCAAATGACAAAACATGGAAGTTCAAAAGAGAAGAGGAGAGGGGGAAATTAAGTTCAAATCCTAATTTTTCTTTAATGCTGTTTTAATTGCTTGTTGGGAAATATGATGACTGTAACTGAGGTATGATTTTAGTGACTCTTTGTTAAATGCCTTATCCCAATGAATGAACCCGCTTTTAAATGTTATCCACACTTTCTGCCAGAACTCAAAGTAAATATGTAACTATGTGAGGTGACAAGTACTTAAGTCTAAAAATATCTCATAAGTTTCTTGGCAGCTAGGGCAACCCTGACAAGTAAAATTCTGAGGGATACAAATAATTGTGACTGTCTTCTCTTGGAACTGAGTCAAACAAGGCTTGTTCCAAGAATGTCTAGAGTCTGATTCTTATTAAGCATAGAACTGGAAGGCATCAGTGTGTTTTTCTACAGTTCATATTTCTCCCTAAGTCGTGAGCTCAGTGATTAAATACTATAAATTTCATAAATTATCTTGATGTGGAAGTGTTTTTAATAAATGTCATCCATAATACAAAAATGATGGTTATTCATCATGAGAATTGAAAGCATTTTTAAACAGTAGATTTTTGGTTAAGTTATTTTCCTTGTTAATAATGACATCTCTGAAGAAGTGAATACATAAATTGTTGTTTGTCAACTGCAGGGGGCGAACCACTCAGTATTGTAGTCCACATTTACATAGCAAATGCTAAATAGATTGCTCTATATTAAAATGTTCTCAGGAGGAAAATGGGTGGGCATAATTGATATGACTAGAATTTAAATTTAATTGAAATTTGAAAATAAAATTAATCACTGAAACATCTTTTTGCTATTTCTCTAGGAAATACCAGTTTTTAAAATTGACAATAAAAGTAAGAAATCAAGTAATTTGAGTATAACTGTGATTTCCCTTTAGAAATTTTGGTTCGGCCACAACCTTATATATATAATATGATGCCCCTAAACATTTTTCTTTAAACTGTGAATGTATCACATTATCTTGAATGTCTTGGGTAGGAATTTTATTTGTATGCCTGGAATATTTTTGTTAATTTTCTAAAAGAAAACATAAACACATGAAAGTATGATGCATCAATATTGGAATATCTTTCCAATTATTTTATCTGTATTTACTCAGTAATTTTTATAGACAGTACAAAGCTAAAGAAAATGGACCTGTAAATAGTTGTTTGAATAGTCACAAACCAAATGAAAGCAAGCCATTGATGGGTTTGATGGGATAAATGTGCCACATAATTAAATCAATTAGCAGGAGCCTCCTTTAGGGAAATCATATTTGGTCCTTTTGGTCTCAAATCCCCTTCTTGCCCCTACACACACACACACACACACACAGACAGACACACACAGATATGCATGTACATACAAAGATGGGGAGAGAGAGAAAGAGAAAGAGAAGAGATAAGACTCTATAGCTGCATGTCTGACACGTGAGACGTGACTTTATTTTTTCCAACTTAGTCTTTTATATTTAGGAATCTTTAACCACATGTGTGTAGGCTCTTTTCAATGTGTGTAAAGGTCCAATCAATTGGAACCTGTCTAATATTTCTGACAAATTAAAAAAAAACAGTAGAGAGAGAATTTAATTTGATGTAACTGCATTGTTTAATAATGTTTAGCAAAAATGTGAAAAGTGCTATTTTTCAGAAGTTGGTTTCCTTTTCTATCTGCCCCAGGTTTGTTTGATTTTCTTCTTTGAAATAGAAAAACTGTCTTGAAGTTAAGGGGGAGGGTGATGTAGTATATTTAGCTCTTTTAGCATTACCCAATCAATTAAACTAAATTCTTTTTTGACAGAAGGCTAAAGTAAGGTTTAAAGCAAGCAAAAATATAAAGATGATTACATTTCAAATTATAGTTCACTTCTGGATCTCTGGACAGAATCTCTTTGTTTCAGGTTTATTAAGAGCATTAATGTGTTCTTAAGTGTTATATTCTTGTATTTTCAAACCCCTCTATGCAGTTTTCCTGAAGAAATTCCCTTTGAAATTCAAATAGCAGATGATTTGTGGGGTTGCAAATTTTGAAAATCTGCAATCCTCACTTCATTCTGGCAAGTAATTCTGTTTTTTAGTTTAGAACTAGTAATAGGAAAATTCAGCAACAGGCAGGATAGGGAAGGCTGGAAAAAATGACAGTGCTTCTAAACTTCTGATTGAGGTCACTCCTGTATAGATTAATTATTTGGTATGAAACAAATAGCCAAAGAGTAGGCATTTATTTATACATAAGCACATGCACAGGAAAAATATTCAAAAAATATTCAAAGAATAATTTTTTCTTAGAAAAAAATCCTTTCTGATGTTATGGTTTAACTTCTGTATTTTTTAACATCAAGAATTTACTGAATGAGGCTTCATAAGAATTGAGAAAAAGGTTAATACAAGGTTGAAGTCTCATTGAGTCATTGATGGAGACATACGTGAAAATGGACAGAGTGTGAGACACAGTATTGTATCTTATATGTATATAGGGGGTCAGCCTCTGTGGCTCAAAGCAGTAGGGCACTGGCCCCATATGCCGGAGGTGGTGGGTTCAAATCCAGTCCTGGCCAAAAACTGCAAAAAAAAAAAAAAAGTGTATCTGGAATCCACACTAGATTTGTTTTAGGCCTTGACATATATATTTCTGAATTTTTGATATTTCAAACAATAAAATCCAGTACCAAATGGGCTTACCTTGTTTAGATTTTTTAAGCAGTAAATGTAAAGGAAAATATGTAATAAAAATTTGTTTTGCCAAGCCAATTTTCCAAAATGTTTAGTAAAAAAGAAAACAGTTTGATGATAGAAAATGCTCAAAAATTAAAAGTGCACACTTCATAAGAGAGGAGAAAAATTTTTTCCATTTCTCTATTTTTTTTTACTGACAGATCAGCATATATGTACAATAAAAATAATTTTATTTAAACATCTACATTTTACAGGTTAATTTCTAAAAGATGTTTCTAATAAGATATAAGATTAAGTTGTTGGGCCCATGTTGCGAATGACTTGTTATTGGAAGTGCTTAGCTGGTTTGTGTGTTTGTTTGCCCTCATGTCTTCCAACTTTCTGCTTTCTGGAATCTACAAAGTTTGTCTAACTGAAGTAGCAATACTTTAAATCCTTTGAAGGTAGAAAGCATTAGCTAAGAGGGACAAGGCAGAAAAGATCCCAGGTCCTTGATAGACACAAGATACCAACCCACCTTAGACTTCTTATCTCAACTTCATCTGAGTAATAATAATATTCCTTAATAATAATTATTATTCGTCATTGATTTTTTTGCATTATTTACATTTAGACCTCATCAAACAAAAGCAGTCCTCATGATGAAGAAAACATAATGTGTAATACGTTCTACTTGCAACGACTTTTCTTTGGTCATTTCAGTCAATTTGGTAGTTTTCATTGGCTGTTTCCTATAAACCATAAACGGCAAATAAGAGGCTTACTGTTAAGTCACACTTCATTTATTCATCAAACATTTATTGAGGCTGATATCCTATTAAGTACTGGAACTATACTATGTTATAAAACCCAACAAAACCTCTCCCCTTGTATCATCCTACAATCCTATTATACCTAGTGATATATTATCAGTAATTACAGAAACAAATGTAAAACGTTACCTTGAACATTTGTAAGGAGAGAGAGAGAGAGATGCTGATTTACCAGATCCTTGTTGCTATGGGTTGAACGTAGCTCCAATATTCAGATGTTAGCAAATGGGATGGTATCAGGAGGATTTATTTCATCATGAATGGGATTAAGGCCCCTGTGAAGGAGGTTTCATGCAGTGTTACACTCTCTTGCCTTTCCTATTTTTAACCCTGTGAAGACACAACATTCTTCCCTACTGGAGAATGCATGAATAAGCTACCAACTTTGAGGCAGCGACTAGCTCTGACTAGACTCACAGCACCAGTTTGCTGATGTGTGTTATTCTACAGTATTGTATGAATATGCAATGATTCATTTATTCATTCAGTTACTGATGGACACTTGAGTTCATTGCATTTACCAGTTATTATAGATAGTAATATTTTATTTAACATATGTGGTGCATTTTTAGAGAGTATGCCTACAGGTAGAATTATAGGAAATGCATATGTTAATATAAATTTTAACTGACTCTCCAAAAGTTACCAGAGTTGCATTAATTCACACTCCTTCACACAGTTATACAAACTTCAGTTGCTCCACAGTAAGGAAAAACATGCTATTGGCTATTTTCATAATTAAGTGAACTCCATTGCTGAGGCTGTATCTATTTGTAGGGCTGTATCTATATAGAAGGCAGTATCTCAGCGTGGGGAATATTTCCAAGAATGAATAAAATTTATGTACTTTTCATAGCTTTACTGGCTATTTGCATATATGCTTTAGTAATATATTTGTTTTATTCTCTTGACTATTTTACTACGGGGTTGCCTAATTTTTTTTTTTTCCTGAACACTTTTAAGATATCCCTTTCTATACTTTTGGCCCATATCCTTTGTGGTTAATGCATGTTGCAAATATCTTTCTCATCATTACTTACTCTTTACTTTCTTCCCATCTTCTGATTAACAGAACCTCATAATTCTGAATGTAGTGAAATTTATTAATTTATTTATACATTTATCCTCTTAAAAATAAAAGGTATCTAATGTATTATTATTTTTAGTAAGGAAAATTTCTAGTGCTATTTGTCTATTTTTTATCTTTGCTGGATGTTCAGTAAATTGTGTAGTGATAAGTGTAATTCAGTGTAGTTTCAGTGGTTGCACTTGTCTTGATTTTCAGTAGATTTATAGACCTGTGCAATCATCAGCATAATCAAGATTGAAAACAATTTTATTGTGTCAAAAACCGAGTCCTCACGTCCACTCTAAGGAACCATATTTGCTTTCTGTCTTACCACATTTGCCTTTCCTAGGGATACTATATAGATATAAAGGCATTTAGAAAATTGAATGATCACATTTCGTTTAAAGTAGACCATAATTACTATTGATGAAGGGAAATATCTTGGTTATTTTTAAAATCTGTCTGAAACTTTTAAAAATATTTTTATTAAATCATAAATACATAGATGGTATATACATTAATGCATTTATGGGGTACAATGTGCTGATTTCAGTGATTAGAGTACGGGCCCCATATACTGAGGGTGGCGGGTTTGAACCTGGCCCTGGCCAAACTGGAACATTATTTGGTTTTTGAAGCTACACTGATTTTATCCTCAAAGTATGTTCTACCTGGTTTTCTTTTCTATTGCCACAAAGTTCTTTATTCTCTATTGTTTCCTTGAATTATATTAGTCTTCTCTGAGCTTTGCATACTCTGAAGACATTTTAGCACTCTCTTCATAGATGGTTAAATGCACAAACTCTCCCATTTGTAACTTGGATAAATTGTTTAACCTCTATGTGCTGCAAATTTTTCATCTCTAAAATGGGCATTAGGATAATACCTACTGTACAGCATTGTCAGGATTGAATGAGATATTACAGGAAAGTTGCATAAAGCAGTATCTGGTAAGTAAATGTGCTCTAATAAATATTAGCCAGTTCCTTTATGATAATCTTGAGTTATATTGTGAAGATGGGATCTACTCAATTGACTTGCTCGATTAAACAAAACTGCCTTATAAAACATACTAATTGATTCCTGAAAGACTCTTATGACATAGTTTCTCATCTAAACAAGGATTATGCACTTAATAACTACACTTGACAACAAGTGAAAACAGGAGATATGTTCACCCTGTTTTTTAGGCGAACCTATTGTAAACCCATCACTCCATAGATATTGACTTTTAATTAATGTATTTACAAATATATACTCCGTTTTAGTTCCTGTTCTCAGGCCACTGTCATACCTGGCTTGTATTATGACGTTCACTTCCCAACTTTCAAAACATTCTTCTAAATCTTCAAATTGTTAGTTCTTCTTTTTTTAAGATATTAAGGTGGTACAAATATTTTTATTACATGTATCCCTTTTAAAATGCTTAAGTTAGGGTGTTTAGTGTGCCATCAATTGAATAGTATTTACTGTACCTGAAAGGTACATTTTTACCCTTCCAAACCCCCCCTTCTCTCCCTTCTTTATTTCCTATGAGCTTTACATCTCTTTGTGCCTCTGGGTGTCCACTGATTAGCTCCCAATTATTACAAAATACATGTGGTGGTTGTTTCTCCATTCCTTAGACACTTCACTTAGGATAATGGTCTCCAATTCCATCCAAGTTGCTGAAAAAGACATTATTTCGTTCCTATTTATGGCAGATTACTACTCCATGGTGTGAATATGCCTCATCTCCTTAGTCCACTTATGAAGTAAAGGGATTTGAGGTGGATTCCACGTCTTTGTGACAGCAAATAGTGCTGCAGAGAACGTTCAAGGGTATAATGGTATTAAAAACTCTAAATTTGATAATATATCTCCAATTTTAAAATTATTCAGTCATTTGTCTTGTTTCAAACACTTTACCATGACCCCAGGCCTGGTAGACAGTAGAGCCCATCATCAGTATTGTCACAAGCTGCTTTCACTCATCACCTTCATCATCATCATTTTCTATGTACCAAGACTTATAATGAACATTTTATGTGCAATTCTCCTTCAAATCCTCATACAATCTCGTGTGGTATTTTTATTATGCTCACGTATGGCATGGAGAATACAAGGCTTAGATAGGTTTGAAATTTGCCTAATCTGACACAACTGGTGAAATGTAATGTTAGATTTCAAAGCCTAATTTTAGCTTCACAGCTCAGCTCTTATAAATGTTATTGATTCACCCATAAATTTATTTATTAAAAGAAAAACACAAAAATACGTGAAGAAATGCTCCTCCCTCTCTCCCTTCTGCTTCATTTCTGCCTAATTTACTGGTCACCCCGACCCCTTCACTGCACACAGCGCCTTCTTTAGGATCTTTCTTTTCTTTTCACCACAGTGATCTGGAGAATGTGTGTGGGTTCTATGCAAAGACCATTTTATACAGGTACAATGGACTTGAATATCCACGGATTATGGTCGTCTGGGAGGGTCCTGATGCTAATCTTGAGGGGCCACTGTTCTAGAGAATACTGGGAGGTGGGGAGGCAGGTCAGTGTAACTGTTTTGCTAATCATGCTTATTTAAGTTAGGCTCCTGCCCTCACAGACACTAAGACAGGGGTGCTATCTTCCTTGATGTTTACATTCTAAAGTGATGGTTCTCCTGCTGCAGAGAAAGGCATTTCTGGGTTGTAATATAGGCAAGGGGCAGAGAGAAGCTTTACATGTCAAAGGGGTCCAGAAAGAATTCAATGACAAGTGTTCTAATGTAAATGCTCTGAGAGAAAGGAGGTTAGGAACCTAGAATCAGAGAGAAAGGAGGTTAGGAACCTAGAATCAGAAACAAACTGTGTAAAGTTTAATCAAGAAAAAGAAATGGCCAAGGTGCTGACTACTTAGTCAGAAAATTTAAACACTCAGTAATACAGCATAAGGCTCTTGACATGTAATAACCAAAAAACTGCTATATGACCTGTATTTATATAATTTCAGTAAACTGTTGAATAATGTACACATAATGTTTAGACATTTAAACTATTCAAACTAGTTATTCTGAGTATGTGTTTACGTTTTTATACTTCACGAATAATCAAATGATATTACAGGTTGTCCCAAAGTCACTGATTTTTTTGCCATACATAGGGAAAATGAGAAATTTTCACTACCTGTACCTTTGTTTATAAATATACATTACAAAAAAAAAAGAAAAAACAAAATATTCTCTATGTGTTGGCCACCTCTCTGTAAAAAATTTTAATGATCGTGTCATGATGGTGTTTATAAATAGAGTTTAATGTTTTACTTGTATATCTTAGTACTTACGAAGGCTTTGGAGAAATTACTGATGACTTGGAAGTACATTATAAATAGAATTACTCAATATAAGCATGGTCGCTAGATAGAGCAAAAATAATAATTTTTATTGTCCATTTACTGAAATACTTGCATATTTTGCATAACGTTTATTGTTGTTAAAATTATTGTCGTTCTAAAGGGAATATATCTGACCTAATTGCCTTTCTGTCATTTCAAATAAGGTCAATTTAGTAGCTATATTTATTTTCCCTGAAGTGTTATTATATAAAGTATTGGTAGTATTTCAAAGTATTTTTGCTTTCATTTATTACACATTTGGAATCCTCTGAGTCACCTAATACGTACCAAAGCAGTTAGTTTAACTAAATTGATCATAGCGTACATTTCCTAAATTGGATGGCTATGTTTTTTTTCCTTTCAACATTACCCATATCTCTCCGAAATTCAGATGCCCAACCATTTTGCATGTTTATGAAGCTTAATCCCAGACCCAAATTTCATTAACTGACCATGGTCTTCTGTGAGTGTCCACAGTAATGAGTTCATTGGGCTGAAGTTTTGCAAAGATATTGGGGGGACAGGGAGGGGTACACATCATCTACATTTGAAAAAACCGAGTTTACAAACCAGTACTCCTTAATGCAATTTTTCCCCTTGACTAACTGGAAGTTTATTTTCATGCATTCTAAGTGGAAGTGGAATGGGAAACTAAGATTTTTTCGTTTGGATTTAATACAGACTCACCCAGAAAACACAACCCTGATTTTGCGTGAGAAGGACTATCTCTACAGAACCTAAAACGTGAGTCGATTTGTGTTATGGAATTCTACTACTCTATATAATTAGCCTGCTAGTATGACATTGCATGTGTTAAGATATATAATGAGATAGTCTCCGTGAAGTGTGATTATGAACTGTAGAGAAAGAGAAAGTAGAATTTACATGTCTACTTATTGTTTGGTTTAAGAATTCTGGTCATAAATAGGTGCCTACTTTGAAGAAGGTGATACATTTATATTCACATTGATATTCAATTGAAAGCATATTGTTTTGTGTGGTTTTGATATTCCAGTTTACAGGATGGCCATAAAGTTCATGGGCAAGTTAAAATAGCGTGCACTTTTCAATTGCACACAAACTTTATGGCCAGTCTTTATGGTTGAGAAGGCATGTAAATGAGATTCCTGGCAAATAAGCATTTTCTTTGTTATTGTTTACCATTTAAAAACATCTTCCCTGTTGCCGGTATCTTTACATACTTAGAACATATCTTTAGCATCGCTGTTTTTCTTTTGTTATCTTTTTTCTTTTTCCAAACGGAGCACGTTATTCTTAGTTAAAGATGAAAGCTCGACGCCCCTGTCTTCTTTGCTCCGTCGTAGATCTGTCTTTCGGCTACTTAGTAAGGGTTGCCATCTCTTCTCCCCGTTTGGCCTCTGATAAGTTGTCTTTGATAACCTGCTGTTTTGTGCTTGAACCTTGCCATGGCTGCAACTCTGGGATATCAGAACTGTCAAAAAGAAAACTAAAAGCAAGAGAGGCAAAGCCCGGACAGTTAGAGGAAACACGAGGCCTGATAATTGACGGATGCATCTTCCACTGGCAGATCGTTTTCACTTTATCCCATTCACTGTCACAATACCTGAAATAATAAGGGCATTTCCCCCCCAATAATGGACAATGGGTGCTGTTTGTTTTGTGAGAATCTGCCAAGCCGATGTGCCATGTGGCTTTATCTTTGCAAGTAAAGGAGCTTGCCTGGCTGCAGATAAGGGACTGAGCAGGAATCCTATTCAGATGTACCTGTCACTAATTTATTTGGCGGTTTTGTGATTCATACATGCTGTTTGGTGTGCAATGGAGCATTAAATTGGTTTCCTCTGGGAGCAGGTCACATTCAGGGGTCGGCAGACCCATGTTGTTGGATGATGCATGCTTGATTCATAGAAGCTCTTGCTACTGAACGTTTTATCTATCAGAAGACTGGTAACGTGAACATATGTTAGATAATCCCATGGAACATTTGAACAATAAAGGGATTTCTAAAAAACTAGACTGTCGCTTGATATGCAAGTGTTTGTAACAAAAAATAAAACAACCCTTTTCCTATTAGCACAGCATCTTATTCTGATAATTAAGTAGTTACAGGTATGTTTCCATTTAATTGCCTAGATCTTGATGAATGCATTTTCGTGACCCCTTTATTCATTCTAACAAGGGGATGTGTACCTAACATCGTTAATTTATACTGACAAATGCAGAGCTTTGAAACAAGCCTCCCTGCAAACAAAGGTTTATAAAACAAATGATTTCTCCAATTTAAAATACGGTTTTCTATGGTGGAAATTTCACTTTATTACTCCGTGTATTTTGAAGGAAAATGGCATACCTTGTAAAATGTGATAGAGACGGGTTTAAACGTGAAAGAACATAAAAGAAAAAGGTTATTTTTGTGTGTCTGGATGGTGCTGAGAGGCATTGGATTTTTATTTTTTGGTTGTTTGATACTTAAGCAAATTAAAAAAAAAAACTTTCTTCCTTTTATGATTTCCAAGCTGGGGTGTGTAAAACTAAAACCGAATATCTTTCCTTGGGTTTTAAGTGTGCTTCATTTTGTGCAAATTAAGCCAATAAATGGCAAAGTGGTAGTTAAGTGAAAGCAATCAGCGAGATCTGTCTAAAGGATTTTTAGGGTGCCACGACAGCAGTCTTTACTGTGGTTAAATGAGTGACATAAACGGATATGTTTTCTCTATTTTTTAAATTTAAAATTGTTCATTATATCATATATTGCAATGCAAAAACAAATGTGATCATTTCATGAAGTAGCAAAAGAAAAACACTTATAAAATGATGACTTTACCCTGCATTTCCAAGGTGTAATTCTTTTAATACTGTCCCAGTTGTGAAAATGTGGAACGTCCAACATAAACCAGAATTTTCTTATTGATGAATTACAGCACAATTAGGGCATTACTGTGGGGAACCTATTAGATCTTTCATGCATAATTCACCATATTTAAATGAGATATTTTTGTACATCTCCCAATCCTTAAATTAGACTGTGACCTTAAAACCTTGTAAGGTCTCTTCATAAATAGCTGCATGAATCAATATTTTTAATAATATTATTTTAGCACTTCAAAATAGTCTGCTAAGCACTTCCCTGAAAGAAAAAAAAAAAAACACAAAGAAAGAAAACTAGTTCATGAAATTAGGGGGGAAAGTACCATTATACCATCTATAAATTACACATAATTAGGTATATTTCTGACTAGTTCTTCCCATACTAAAATTTTGTTTTCTACACAGAATGAAAAATGCCTGAACTTTGATTTTTTCATATCTTTATAAATTCCTATTGTATACCTTACTGGGTTTCATGGAGGGGGGGTTGTATGTTTCATTTTCTTTCTTTTCTGTTGGGAAAACTATTTAAGAGCACAGACTAAATTCATATTATTTTTAGAGCAATCCACCCAAAGAACCATTTTGTTAGCAACATCTAAAAAAATTAACAAACATTTTGCAGCTTAGAGTATAATGATGTTTTTAAAGTTTCTTTCTTTCATGAATTTTCTTATGTTATACAAAGATGCACACACACGGATTATCCATAAAGTTCATGTACAATATCCAATTGCACACTATTTTCAATTGCACATGAACTTTATGGCTATCCTGTACGTGCACACACACATATATGTGTATGTGGGTATGTATGTATATGACAAGCTCCCCATGTATATATATGACTAACCCCCCATTTGTCAGGCTCTACTTAAATAAACAAAAATCTTTGAAAAGGTCTTCTTTATTCCAATCTAGCCATGTACACTTAAAATCTTTTCTGACGTCATAGCACTTGCCCTAATTATAAATCACTTAAACATAAATAATTATGCATTGTTGAGTTTCGTATCTCTTTCACAACACTTAAGTATCATATCCAGTACCTAGCACATACCCTTGAATATAGGTTTGATAAAATTGTTGACTGAATGAAAATCAGATAATTCAGTAAATAAGAAGATCAGAAATATAGTGTATATGTTAAATACACAGAACCAAACGTCATATAATCAATGGTTCATTTACAAAATATTTACTGAACTACTTTGCACTTAAATAGAAAATTCAGCAAGCTTCATGCCTTAGTAGTTTACCTGTACAACTCAGGCTATGAAAACTTATTAGACATTAAGAGCCATAGGCAGAGGACAAAAATTGCTATAATGTCCTCAGTCATCAAAGGTTCTTGGCTGACATTCCTGTAACACAGAGCGATAGACAGGAGAAAAGTATAAGACTGATTGTTAAAAACATTGTAAATTGATTGAACTAAAGTTTTTTAAGACATGGGAGACTTCAGAAATTAAGACCCAAAGAAATGGGGAAAACTGTGTTTTATGCTTGGCTTTGATGAAGAGTAGACTCTCTTAAAAAATGTAAGTGGATAAGATAGATATGATTGGATATCAATAAACTGAGGGCTAACTCACAAGATTTTTGACCTCTGTGCGGTACCCTCCTTCTCTACTAGATAATGGGTATAGTATGTGTCACATGGGTCCTACGTGTCCCATGAGGGTCTTCAAAGAAGAGAGGGCAGAAGGTCAGAGAGACCATTCCATATGTATATTTCAGTTTCCATCAGCTTAAAATACTTAAAATGGTAAGATCCCTTACTCAGGGTCATACAGTGTGTGTCCCATCACATGGAATGCATAACTAGTGTTATCTACTAGCCATCAATAAATTTTCTGTGACTACCTTTTTAAATAGTAAATAAAAACACAAATATCCATGATTATTAGAAAACACATGTGCACAGAAGCAAGTAAAACTCAGTGTAGATCCACCAGGATAGAGGGGGGGAAGAAAGAATATGAAAAAACCTACCTAATGGGTATAATGAACACTATCTGGCTGGTGGGATCACTTACAGCCATGGCTTAAGCATTACAAAACACTTGTATGTCCATAAAATTTTGAAATAAAAAAATACAATGAAAAAATAATAGGGGTAGAATATAATCTCTGGAGAATATAGAGAATAAATATATTTACTATATTTTAGAATATTTTCTATAATATACTAAAGTATATTATAAGTAAATATAATATTTACTATATTTTAGAATTACTAAAATTCAATGAAAAAAGAATAGGGGTAGAATGTAATCTCAGGAGATCATTGCATCATGATAATTTACTTTCTTTTTTAATAAAGTATATTATTTATCAAAAAAAAGTATTAATTCATGTATCATATAAGGTCAGTCAAATGCAAGGTCTCAGAGATCATAGATAAATTTAAAACTTAATTTACAAATAAAAAATCATTATTATTTATGCAAAGACTTATTCATGAAAAATATAAAAAAAAATCCTAATGCCTATAGTTTCATTTCTTTTTCTGTTATCCAAAAGGTAGGGTTGCCTTACTTGAGGATACATTTACATATTCAGTAAATTTCATATTGTATAAGTCCATACTGAAAAAAATGTGAACTAAAATAAAATCTCAAGGCTCCTCCCGCACAGCTGACTGACAGGATCCCACTCTTGTCCAAGTAGAGTTTCTAGCCATGAAAAAGAAGATAAAAAATGCCTCATCATGTCCCCGTACTTTCTTAGAGATGTCCTTGTGACTCATTACAAGCCTAAGCCTATGCCAGACGTGCCTGGAGGTCCTCAATATATATAATAAACCACTCTAGTCTGGGTCTGAGCATATGTCTGCTAGTTGGTCTCTATCAACATGTCCTTATCTGAGCATTCTTTTCCCCTGACTCCTGGTCTATTAGACAAAGCCACACTCTTGCAGCTAATTGTCAACTAAAGAATCTTTAAACTCACCTGTATCCTGAAAGCTCCTGCTTTGAGATGTCTTACATTTTGGAGCCAAAACCTATGCCTGCCTTCCAAGTTTTGACTTGTGATTTTACCTATAATTCTAGTCTTTCCTTTTTTTGCACTTTTTCGCCAGGTCCAGGCTTGAACCTGCCACCCTTAGTATATGGGGTCAGCACCCTACTCGTTGAGTCACAGGCACTGCCCATAACTCCAGTCTTTCAAAATGTAGAAAACCAAACTGTAACCCAATCACAGTGAGTCCACATGCTCAAGGCTTCTTGGGTGTAGCTCTGGATCATGATCCCCAAATCTGGATAAGAATAAACCTCTTTAATATTTTACAGAGTTTGACTTCTTTTCATTTGACAAAGCAATTGGGGGCATACATCTTTGCCTTTTAAATATAACAAATTACCTTATGCCCAGTGAATCAATTTGAATATTCCTTTAAGCAGTTTTCTGGCAATTGTGAACAGAATCTATCTCCTGTTATGTAGTGTATCAGATTAAAATGTTTTTCTATCAGTATTATACTACTATCAGTATTATAAATGATGTAGTATACCTGAAGAGAGTTCTAATCCTACACATTAATGTTCAATAGTGCTCATGTTATAATAAAATGTTGCTCAGGAGATCATTGCAATCATGATAATTTACTTCCTTTTTAAATAAAGTATATTCTTTGTCCAAAAAGTATTCATTCATGTATCATATAAGCATATTTGAAGGTTAACTGCATATTAAACTGTGAGCAAAAGTCCATGGAGGAGTAACCATTGCAATTGTTATCTCTGACATCACGAAATCAATACACACTTTTCAAAATACACCAGAGCTTTAAATACAAAGCGGAAGTTGAAAATGTTAACAGTGTTTAGAAGAATGGAGTTCATTCTCGACTGAGGGAAACAATGAAAGTCCATTGTTGAGGTTAATTTGACACTAAGAATTGAAGAAAGCTGAAGGAATTTTTGGCACAGGGAATGGGATGAGGAAGGGCCTGAAGAAAATGCTTAGTAAGAATTATTTGCTTACTTTGACAGCTATCTCAGCTAATTCTAGGAGGATGTAATAAGCTATTGATGGAAGTTATATTTGAAAGTAGATTAGGACAAGACTGTGAAAGATTTAACTAGTTAAAGGAATCCTGATTCAATTTGGCATGTAGCTGTATCCCCTGAACAATCTCATTTTATCTTAAAAGTATGGAAAATAAGAATGTGATTATCTTGCAAAAGAGTCAGGTACTAAGTATTATAAAATTTTCTTTCTGGAGCTTGTATGTGTCACTTAATTTTACAACATAGGCTTTATATTAAAACACAGATTACAGTAATTATTAGTGTTAAATATTAATAATAGAGGGTTTGGTTCTCAGAAACACATTCGAGAAAAAATAATACTCAAAATGATGACTGGTAAAATAAGAGAAAAAGAGAAAAAGAAAAATAAGAGAAAAAGACTCATGTATTTACTTATGAACTTGATGACCAAAAAAAAGCAACATACCTGTAGCATATCAGTTCCTGAACCATATTCTTTATATCACACATAATGCAAGATGTAAATGGGAATTTGAGATGATTTTATTTTGGGCAACGACATTTGAGAAATACTAACGTACATACCTGTTTTAAAGAATTACAAAGTACATTAGCCTATTAACAGTACCAAGAATTATTACACAAATAAATCTGTCCATGTTTAACGCGGCATTTACTAAGTTAACTGGGAAGCACTTTATTTCAAGGCCAAAATAGCTACATGATTCTATGTTACGCATATCTATTAAGAGATTTATAATATCATTCCCTGAAGCATTTGCCATGGGAAAAGTAAAAGCAAACTGTTATTGTTTGAAGGTTTATATTTCTGTTTAAGAAATGTTGGCGTATTTCAATTACAGGTATTCTATCTTTTCTTCAAGAATCTTTATGCTAATATTTTTTACTTTTAATTCTATGAACCAGATAAATTAATTTTATATTGAATGTATTAGGGATAAACGTTACTTTTCAAAGTAAAAATATCAGATTAAGTCTAGCCTTATTTCCTAATGTATTCCTTTCTCTACTGTACTGATGTAGGGCCTTGTTTCAAAATTAATTAAAAATGTTTGTGTGAGATCTTTTCTGAGCTCTTTATTCTACTCCCGTATTTGTCTATTATTGAACTAGTGAACTACACTATAAATATATCTTTCTATTATTATAGCTTTAAAGTGAGTTTTGCAATGAGTTCATTTAATTCTAATAAGTACATACATTTTCAGGGTTATTTGTCATTATTTTACATCCTTTTTTCTTTCAATTTTTGCTTTAAAATTTGCTTATGAGTTTTACAATATATTTTGTTTATAATTACATTAAGGCTAACAAATCTGGGAGAATTAAAATCTTAAAAATAGTGTCTTCATATTTATGAAGATGGAATAGTTCTTTTATTTAAGTCTTCATTTATTAAAAAATGTGTAGTTTTCATATTACAAGTTTCAAACATGTTTCTTAGATCTACTTCCAAACGCTGTTAGCAAACATTAATAATTTTTTTAGATTTATTTTCAGAAGTAATGGAGTCTCCCTATGTTGCCCAGGCTGATCTTGAACTCCTAGGCTTGAGTGATTCTCCAGGGTCAGCCTCTGAAAGGGCTGAGAGTGTAGGTGTGAGCCGCCCTGTTCAGCTGAAACATGTAATGATAGCAGAATTTGCAGTTATCATCATTTTCATTCCTACTATTAGGATTATGAATTTAACCTCTTTAGTTTCCTTCATTCTGGCAAAGAGCATGTCAAAAAACTGGTGATTTTATAGTATTTTTTTCCTTTCAAATTTTATTGATTGCAGCTTCTATTATTAATTTTTCTTTCTTAGAATCATCTTGAATTTAAATATATTTTAATTCTAACTTTTAAATGAAGAATAAGGCCAGGTGTGGTAGCTCATGGCTATAACCCTAGCACTCTGGGAGGCCAAGGCAGGTGTATTAACTGAACTCATGGGTTTGAGACCAGCCTGAGCAAGGGTGGCAGTGGGATGTTGTTTTGGGCACCTGTAGTCCCAGTTGCCCGGGAGGCTGAGGCAAGAGGATCACTTGAGCCCAAAGTTTGAGGTTGTGTGAGCTATGACACTACAGCACTCTACCAAGGGTGACAAATTGAGATTCTATCTCAAAAAATATATTCAACAATAAAAATGATAAATGAAAAGTAGATCACTTTTTTTACACCTACTTTATTCTCTAATATAATAATTTAAAACTATCAGTTTTTCTCTATCTACTGCTTAAACTGTGTTCCAACCTTTTGGACATATGTTCCCTTCATTATGATACTGTTTTAAATAATAAATTCGGTCATTATTTCTTCTTTTAGCAATCTAGTATTTACAAGTTTATGTTTATTTTGAATATTTCTGGATTTTTGTCAATTTTTAATTAACAATTTTATTATAAAAACATAAACTGTATATTTTTTAGTTATTTAAAATTTACTGGGAGTTGTTGTATAGCCTACAATATGGTGAATATTGTATGTATTCCTGAAAAAATACATTCTGTAGGTTTGAGGAATAATATTCTATAAATTTTAATTAGCATAATCCTGTGGATAATTTTTCCTCTCAAGTGTTTTTGTTTTCTGTTCTTTCAATTATCAAAATAATAGTGTTAAAATTTTCATTCAAGAATATGAATGTGGGGTGGCACCTGTGGCTCAAAGGGATAAGGCACCGGCCCCATATGCCAGAGGTGGCAGGTTCAAACTCAGCCAAAAACTGCCCTCCCCCCTGGCCAAAAACTGCAAAAAAAGAAAAAAAAGAATATGAATGTGAAATTTTCTTTCTTCAATTTTTGTCATATGTTTTGGAACTCTGTTCTTAAGTACGTGAATAATTAGGGTTGTTACATGATCTTCATGCATTGATTGCTTTGATGACTACTAAATATTTCTCTGTATGTCTGGTAATATTCCTTGTCTTATTATCGTCTTTGGTTATCAACAATTTTCATCCTTAAGTAAATACTATATATCATGACCTTAACTGATGCAAAATCAGTATTAGAATGAATATTAAATCTGAGATTTGAGTTTGTACATTTACTAAAATGTGACCTAATATGGAATTCTAGAATTTTTAATACTCAGTCATAGTCACTAAATAAAAAATACTTTTCCCACATTTATTTTTAGAGAAAGGGGTTTGAAAGCTTACAATCTGAGGTTGGGCACAGTGGCTCATGTTTGTACTCCTATCACTCTGGGTGGCTAAGGTAGGTGGATGACTTGATCTCAGGAATTCAAGATCAATTTGAGCAAGAGCAAGACCCTGTCTCTACTAAAAAAAAAAAAAAAAAAAAAAAGTAAGAAAGAAAGAAATAACCAGGAATTTTGGCAGGTTCCTGTAGTCCCAGCTACTTGGAAGGCTGAGGCTGAGCATCGCTTGATCCCAAGAGTTTGAAGTTGCTATGAGCTATGATGACATGGCACCCTACCCAGGGTGACAGAATAAGACTGGTCCAAAATTAAAAAAAAAAAAAATTACAAATTAAAATAGTTTTAATTTTCTAACATGATATACTTAATCTATAACCTGATGAACTTGGGGGTAAGAACATACCCATGAGACCTCAATGTCAATGCCATAAACATATCTGTTCCAAATCTTTCCTGCCATAAACATATCTATTCCTTCATATCTATCTAACCACCATTTTTATTTATATTAACCAAGTGTATGAGAAAAGAATCCTTAACATACGATTGAATCTCAGCAAATTTTATGTATACAATAAAGTATTTTGTTTTATTGCTTTATGCTCTAGAGGAGAGCTCTGGGACTTATTCATCTTGTGTAATTGGAATTAGGTACCTTCTGACCAAAACCTCCTGATTTCCCCCTCCTCTCCAGCCTTTGGCAACCACCATTCTACTCTGTTCTTCACTGAGCATCCTAGACCCCCTTCTGCTGCTGTAATAGAACACCACACATTGGATAATTTATGAGGAAAAAAAATATTTCCCACAGTTCTGGAAGCTTGGAAATCCAAGAGCATCGTGCCAGCATCTGGTAAGAGCTTCTTGCTGTGGAAGAGCAAGGCAGCATGTGAGACTGAGACAAGAAATTCACCCAAAGTCATCCTTTGATCAAGATCCCAATCCTGCAATAACCAATCCATCCCCACTATATCAGAATTAATCAATTTATGAGGACAGAGCCCATGTGAACTAATCACCTCTTAAAGTTCCCGCCTTCCAATGTTGTCTCAATGGTAATTAAATATCAACCTATGGTTTGGAGGAACCATTCAGACCATAGCAATTGAGCATGACACTTTTCACTTCATTACAAAGTGAGATCGTGCTGCCTTTGGCCTTATGTGTCCAGTTAATTTCACTGAGCATTACCGGTCTCCATGTTATTGCAAATGGCAGGATTTCCCTTTTTCTGTAAGGCTGAAAAAATTCTATTTTATGTAGATGCTACCTTTTTATCATTTCTCAACAGATATTTAGATTGATTCCATATATAAGCTCACATGAGCTGCAATGAATATAGGAATACAGGTACTGCTTTGGAATTCTGATTTTTGTTCTGTGGGACAAATATCCAGAAGTGGGATTTCTTGGTATTTCTATTTTCAATTTGCTTTGGACCCTCCATACTCTTTTCAATAGTGGCTTAATCAATTTACATTCCCCAAAACAGTGTATAAAAGTTCTCTTTTTTCCAGATCTTTGCCAACATTCCTTACCATTATAATTTTTTTTTTCTTGAAACAAGGCATTCTGACAGATATGGAATGTTAGTTATTTCATTGTGGTTTTGATTTGGACTTTCCTGATAGTTAGTGATGTGGGACAGGCTTTCATATACCTGTGAACAATTTATTTGTCTTCTATAGAGAAAAGTCTATTTATGTTTTCTTCTCATTTTTAATTGGTTTGTTTTATTTTAGTTCATTTTAATTTTATTGCTCCTAAGTTAGAGAAGTTCCATATATATTTTGGGTATCAGACATTCCTCAGATATAAGGTTTGCATTTATTTTTTTTTCTATTCCATAGAGTTTCTTTTCACTTTGTTAACTGTTTCCTTCCTATTCAAAGCATTTTAGTTTGATGTAATCCCATTTGTAAATTTTTTATTTTTGTTACATGTGAATTTGGGCTCTTAGCAATGAAATCATTTCCAACACCAATGTCAAGAAGCTATTCAATATGTTTTCTTTTAGATCTACTGTTTCAGATTTTAAATTTAAATCTTTAATGAATTTTACATTGACTTTATGTATTTTAAAAAATGACAGTCCAAATTCATTCTTTTAGTGCAGACATCCAGTTTTCCCAGACCCATATATAAAATGGCTAACTTTTTTCCATGATATATTCTTGACATTGTTGTCAAATATTAGTTGACTCATAACCTGGTTTATTTTTCAGCTCTCTGTTCTATTCTCGTGGTTTATCAGTCTGTTTTTATGCACATACTATAATTGTTTTGATTACTTTGACTTTGTAGTATCAGAAATGCCTCCAAATTTGTTCTGATGGATTAAATTATCTATTCAGAAGTTTAGTTCTTTCATATAAATGTTAAAATTATTTTTGCTATTTTAGAAGAAGTATCATGGGGGTATTGACAGGGATTTCATCGTGTTTGTAAGATTACTTTGGCTTCCATGGGTAGTATGGGCATTTTAATAATATTAACTTTTCCAATCCAAGAACATGAATTACCTTTCTATTTATTTGTATTAGCAACTATTTCACAAGTATTTTATAGATTTTGGGATATAAGTCTTTCACCTCCTTGGTTACACATGTTCCTACCTACATTAATATTTTTGTTGCTATTATCAATATTATAATTTTCTATTATTTTTCTATTCCCCCCTTTTATTTTTTGAGACAGAGTCTCACTTTGTAACCCTTAGTAGAGTGCACTGGCATCAGCTCACAGAAACCTCAAACTTTTGGACTGAAGCGATTCTCTTGCCTAAGCCTCCCAAGTAGCTGGGAATATGGGCACCTGCCCCAATGCCTGGCTATTTTCAGAGACAGAGACTCACTCTGGCTCAGACTGGTCTGGAAGTTGTGAACTCAGGGAATCCACTTGCCTCAGCTTCCCAAGTGCTAGGATTATAGGCATGAGCCACAGAGCTTAGCCTTTCCTCATTTTATTTATTGTGTTCTATTCTTTAACAATTTCCTTACTTGTGCCATCTTTGAACTTAATGCAAAGTTAGATTGTTCACTAGAAGCCTTTTTTTTTTAATGCAGGTGATTATTGCTATAAATTTCCATATCAGTATAGCTTTTGCTGTATAACATAATTTTTGGTATGTTTTGTTTTCATTTTCATTTATTTCAAAAAATTTTCTAATTTCCTTTATGATTTCATCTTTCACCCACTGGTTCTTCAAGAATGTGTTATTTAACTTCCATGTGAATTATCCCATTTTCCTTCTATTATTGATTTCTAGTTTCATTCTAATCTGGATGGAGTAAATAGTTGGAATGATTTGAGTCTTAAATTTGGTGAGGCATATTTTATGACATAGCATTTCATTTACTTAGAGAAGGTTCTGTGTGATCCTGGGCAGAATGTATATTCTGTTGCTGTTAGAAGAAAGTTTCTTTCTTGGACGGCACCTATGGCTCAGGGGGCAGGGTGCTGACCTCATATTATGGAGGTGGTGGGTTCAAACCCAGCCCTCTGCCAAAAAAAAGTCAAAGAAGAAAGTAGAAAGGTTTTTTCTGCTCAGCGCCTGTGGCTCAATAGGCTAAGGCGCCAGCCACGTACACCTAAGGTGGCGGGTTAGAATCTCCAGCCCGGGCCGCCAAACAACGATGGCTGCAACCAAAAAAATTGCTGGGCATTGTGGCGGGCGCCTATGGTCCCAGCTACTTGGGAGGCGGAGGCAGGAGACTCGCTTGAGCCCAGGAGTTGTAGGTTGCCTTGAGCTGTGATGCCATGGCACTCTACCCAGGGGGGATAGCTTGAGGCTCTGTCTCAAAAAAAAAAAAAAAAAAAAGAAATGGATGGTTCTAATAATGTAAGATGAGAACACCTTAGTCATCAAAATTGCTTTCTGAAAAGAGAAATTGACTTTGTTAGGTAAATAAATTCATAAGTGCTTGTGGTAGAAAATGAGAGCCCAAGGGTTGGAGGAGATGGGAGGTGGGATGATCTGCATATGACAGAGAGATGTGCTCCATCCTCCTAACTGGCCCGGGAGGGGAGCAGGGGAGAGCTGGGGCACTGACAGTGGGGTGGAGTGCCTGCCCTCAGCAGCTCGCCCTCCCTGCCACCTGCACTCAGTGTACAAACTTCTGCAAAGGTTCAGTCTCCTCCCCGCATACCCCTCACACCCAGCTTTGTGCTGGTGGATCCCACCTCACTGACAAAAATGTGAAAATCCTGGGCTTCCTGTGCAGATTGACAGGATGAGAAATTGATAAGAAAACACCAAGGCAGACGCAAAGGGAGTAAGAGGCATGTGCTCAAGCTTCCTGAACTCAGAGAAACTACGACGAACCTTGGACTTTCATTAATCAACAAAGTTAGCACATTCCAGTGAAGTGGCCTAAATTCCCAAGGGAAGGATAGCTAGCTGAAATAGTCAATATCTTTTTTTAAAATCAGTGAATAGTATCTAATCCTGGTACAGTGACCATCTACAAATTCTCTCCCCATGAAGTATTTTAAGTTGTGGGCGCTGTCCATGGTGAGCTCTGTGGGCACCATCATGTGAGTACACTGCAGACGTTGCCTCTGAACTCTGGGACTCCTAACCCGCCAACTTTAAGGACTTCCCCCTCAAATTTCTAGATCTAATTTTGGCTTACATTATAAACTGCTGGATTCAAGAGCTCTCTGTGAAGTGTTTTTTGGACTACAGAGAGATACACTTCACCTTGAAATAGAGGAAAGTCAGTATGTGAAAAGAAGCAGGGAACAGGGACAGAAAAGTCATGAAAGTTTCTAACTCCAGGTGTGCCTGGGCTCAACATCCTCCCTGATTTTCTCAAATCTTCATCTTCGCATCTTTCTTGCTTCCAAATTCAAGAGCCATTTCAACAGTATGTCAAACTAAGTCAAATTTAATTTTTACTCGCTACTTAGAAACATTCCATACTCCTAATCTCTGCCACATAATATTTTTACACTATATAGACATATTTAAAGTATTTTGGAATTAAATTCATTATTATTATTATTTTGCATCAATGTAAGGGTACATATGATTAGGCTACACTGTTGTGTTTGTAAGGTAAAGTCTGAGTTGTATTTGAGCCCTTCCCCCAGGAGATGTGCTCTGTACCCCAACATTATGCCTGATAGGTGGGAGCTCACTTTAGCCCTCCGCCCTCACTGACCCTCTCCCTTCTTGAATTCAATTATGTTTTTCTCTCACATGGGCATGTAGTTGTTCATCTACTAGGTTCAAATTAGTCTTGAGTACATGGGATGCTTGCTTTTCCATTCTTGAAATACTTTACTAAGGACAATGTGTTTTAACTCCAACTGGCTAAATACGAAGGATGTAAAGTCTCCATTTTTTATGGCTGAATTCCATAGTATTCATATGCCACAGTTAATTAATTTATGCATGGGTCAATAGGCACTTGATTGTTTCCACAACTTTGTGATTGTGAATTGAGCTGCTATACACATTTGAATACAAATGTCCTTGTGATAAAATGATTTTCTTATTCTGGGATGATACCTAGTAATGGGATTGCAGGATCAAATGAAAGATCTACTTTTAGCTCCTTGAGGATTCTCCATACTTCTTTCCCAAAAGGCTGAATTAGTTTGAAATCCCACCAATAGTATGTAAATGTTTCCTTCTCCCCACATCTGTGCCAGCATCTACAGCTTTGGAACTTTGAGACATAGGCTATTCTCACTGGGGATAGGTGATATCTCAAGATGGTTTTGTTTTTCATTTCTCTAATGATTGAGGACAATGAGGATTTTTTCATGTGCTTATGGCCATTCATCTGTCTTCCTGGGAGAAGGTTCTGTGAATTTTAAATACTACTCAATTATTTTCATAATCTCTAGGATCACAACAGACAATATGTCTCTTGATAATAAATGAATATTTCAAAATAAAAATTTTGGGGTGACACCTGTGGCTTAAGGAGTAGGGCGCTGGCCCCATATACCAGAGGTGGTGGGTTCAAACCTGGCCCCATCCAAAAATGGGGTATAAATAAAATAAAATAAAAATTTCATAAATTTACAAAAGAAATACAATGTTCTGTTATAAAAGACTGCAATCATACCATAGTAAAACTTTAAATGTTTATTAAGTTAATGTTCTTAAGAAAAGACAGGTCATTTAATAATGGCCTTTATATAATTTATATACCAGCCCCTCCTAAACCACATTTAATGTAATACACTATTAAGAAATGGTATATAATAACATTAGTGTAAATAATTTCTTCACTAGTGATTTACTCAGGGTCCTTAATATGGTAACGGAGCCTGAAGCTTCAAAATGAGCCTACGGAACACAATGTTTTCCCATGCATATTCTTACATTTTTGCTCTGGCATCAGGTTAGTCTTTTATGAAACTAGCATTAATAGCTGGGCATTGTGGCAGTTGCCTGTAATCCCAGCTACTTGGAAGACCGAGGCAAGAGAATCACTTAAGCCCAAGAGTTTGAGGTTGCAGTGAGCTGTGATGCCAGGGCACTCTACTGAGGGTGACATAGTGAGACTCTGTCTCAAAAAAAGAAAGAAAGAAACTAGTATTAAAACATGCTAATATACAGTGTAGAAACATATCTTTGTGTCAAAAAAGAGCAGGATAACAAGATGGGGGAATCTGTCAAAGGTGCCCACATTATATTATATTAGGGGCATATCAACGTCCCTACAATACCACCTTTCATATCTCTCAGGCAGCCTAAACTGAAATAAAAATAATAAGTATAAGCATGAACAACCTCACATTTATTGAGTTATTGCTAAGTGTCAGGCGCTGAAGATTTTTCCAATTATTTCATTTCATAATTCATCACTGCAACAAAACTGTTAGGTTGCTGTGATTGTCCTCGTTTTCCCGGGAAAGGAACCTCTCTTGACAGTAGAAAAGCTGAGATTCTAACCAGTTTGATGGAATTAAGAATCCAAAAATGCAAAAAACAAAAAATCTATTAAATGTCAACACTTTAAGTCTTAATTAGGATTTATGGGAATTTTGTTAGCACCAGGTCCAACAGCAAAGTTAGTCAGGATCAGGTACAGAAAAAATGAAAAAAAAAAAGAAAAACGTATCTGGAATACTACAGGGAAGACAAAGAAAGAAACGTATTAGAACACAGAGCATTGCGCAAAATAAACTGGTCCTGGGAGGCTCAGTTTCAGAATGAGGGCACATTTGTCTATGAGGGGATCTGGCAAGGAGGGAGAAAGACGTGACAAATAGTTCTTCTGACTTTATAATTTCCTGGAATTCACTTCATTATTAATGATGGTGAAAATTAATGGGAGAGAAGTGAGGACGCTGAAGTCACAAATCAGTCATTGGAGATCTTGTCTCCTCCCTCCACCTCACAGAGCAGGTCTCGGGCTGCCAAACGCTCATAAGAGGACCCTGTCTACAGCAAGCTGTGACAAATCCTTTTTGATTTGAACTTGACCTAAATGGATGCAAACTGAATTGATTCCAATCAAATTAAACAGAACCAAGAAAACAGATTTCTATTTTGGATAATTTTAAAAGGAATCTGGAAAATCACCCAGCCTTTTTATCCTCTAATCAGCTGTAAAGAGTCCAATGCACAAGAAATCATAATTCACGAGCACGCACACCAAATTAATGACATCCTGTCCACGCTGCTTTCACCCCGCAATGCTATATAAGTTCTTTGTGACCTACCAATTTAGACACTAAGTAGAAGAGTACAGAATGAGGAAGAAAAGAAATTCTATAGCAATAAATAAAGGTTGCAAAGATATGTTGGATAAGGAATAAATTGTATAATGATACAAAAGTTTGAAGTCCCAGCTACATGGGAGGCTGAGAAGGGAGGATCCATCTCTTGAGCCCTGGAGTTCAAAACTTCTGTAAGCTGTGAATAGCTAGAATACTGCACCACAGCCTGGGCAATAGCAAGACCCTGTCTTTAAAAAAATAACATAAATCAAATAAAAACCACAATTGTATAACATGGCTTTGACTTTCAAAGAGAAAGTGGCTTGGAAATCTACTCAGACATGCTTTTATAATCTGGGGGGAAATTATGTTAATAGTTGGAATGAAAATATAGATATATTAAAATAAAAATGAATTAGATAATTGCATCATTGTTATTTATTGAATTATTAGCCTTTCTATTGCTAGTGTCACATTTTTGTGGATCTCACTCTGATAAATCATACCCAATAATGTAACTTAATTCCTCATCTTCACCATTTAGGTTCAATCCTGGCTACCTAAAGATCAATGAAGATAACATAAAAATCAAAATGAATGTGAAGATACGAGTTTGTGATAGTAGTAGGCAACGTTCTGAATTTGCAATGGTACCAATTAAATGTGTTGAATTGCTTGAGAAGAGATTATGATTACAAAAATTACTTTGTCTTATTACTTGTTTTGATATGTCAGAAACACCTTATGAAGCAAAACTTAAAAGATAAATCAGAAAAGGGTTATTTATTATTTATAGTATAATATTACCCCAAGAAGATACTGACTTTATAATATATCTTACAGAAATGAATGAGTTAAATAGTTATGATGCAGGAGGAAAACGGGTAGGAAGATTTGATGAAGACTGCAGACTAATCACTTGTCATGCTTCAGTGATTCCTTATCTGACCACAGTGAGGCAGCACTCTCCAAGAAAATGAAAATTACATCCTAAATAACACCACATTCCGTGCAATTGATTACACAGACTGTTCTGTGTGACTGACATTACATTTTGTGTGGAGCAGAGGATGGAGAGAGCCTTAAACAGCTAAGTACAACTGACTTATGCTAAAATGGTTAGAGCAGCATATTGTCTTCATAATTGGACTTTCAAAAGTCACAATACAACTACATTTGTATGGCTTTTTTATTTTCCCTCAAATGAATAGTTCCTAAAAATATAATTCCCTAAACATTTTTCACATAATTTAAAAGTGCTTGTCACCCTGATGAGCAAATTTAGGCATTAATTTTTAGAAATTGTAGAAAGTCCTAAATCAATAATGCTTGGTATTATCGAATAATTGGAAGGATTAGAGGTCTTTGGTGTTTAAAACTTTTAAACCTATAGATTTGGTTTTGCTGTAATATGTATTTGTGTAATCTGGTTTTTATGGTAGCAAAACTTTTGGAAAGAAGCACCACGCAGGAATTCTAAATCCAAGTGGATGAAAAAATTCGAAGAAGCAGGTTCTGTCAATGGTAAGCCACGGTCTGGTAGGCCACGTGTTAGTGAAGAAACTGTAGCATCCATAGAAGGAATCTTTGAGAGGAATCCAAGAAAGTCACAAAGACAAGCATCACGAGGGCCGAGGCTTTCAAAGTCTACTGTGCCTAAGATTCTGCAGGCAGGACTTTGCATGAAAGCGTCCAAAATTCAAGGGCATCAGATGTTGTTAGAAGAGGATTATCATGCATGACTCACTTTCCATCATCAGTTCAGTGAAAAACTTAGCAAGGATGATGCATTTTTTACTAATTTAATGTTCTTTGGTGAAGCAACGTTCCACTTAGTGGCAAGATCAACAGGCATAACTGCTGTATTTTGGGAACTGAAAATCCACGAGTCTGTTGAACATAAAAGAGATTCTCCCAAAGTTAGTGTGTGATGGGCTTTGGGAAAAAAATCTAGTCCTAGGGCATGTTGTTAATGGCGATTGCTATTTAGAAATGCTGTGGGACTACTTTATTCCTCAGCTTGAACAGTTAGGACTCAGAGAATACAGTGTTTCACCAGGACGGTGCCCCTTGTCCATTTGGTTTGCATGTGAGACAGTTTCTACACAAGAGATTCTCTGACAGATGGATTAGAAGAGGTGGACCATTTTCCTGCCCTCCACATTTGCCAGATAGTGACCATAGTGATAATCAGAAATTAAGATAGATAGCACTTTTTCTAGGATGAGTTTGCAAACTTAATTGTCAAACCTCATACAATGACAGGTCTCTGGCCATTCCAGAAAAACAGCTCTAAAATTGCTTTGAAGGGTGCACAAGGCACTGACATTAGTGCATATCTTCCCAAGGGAAATACCTTGAAGCTGACCCTAGTGATATTCAACAATGAAGTATGTAGCACTTTTTGATTTTTTAGGATGAGTTTGCAAACCTAATTGTCTGGCATATATATATGGGGGAGGGAGAAAGAGAGCAAGATTACTAAAGGTCAAACATTGTTTTCTATATTGGCTACACCAATTTACATTCCTACCAACAATGTACAAGATTTTTCAATTCTTGCCAACACATGTAATCTATTGTAAATTCTGCAAAAAATAAATTAATAAAATACCATACGATCCAGTGACCCCAGTTCTTAGTATACACCCAAAGGAATTGAAATCAAGATCTCAAAGGGATATCTGCATTCTCTGTTAATTGCAGCATTATTTACAATATCCCAGACATGAAAGCAGCATAAAGGTCCATGGATAATGAATGAATACAGAGCATATGGTATATACATACGATGAAATACTAACTTGGGAAAGGAAGAAAGAAGGAGATCCTCCCATTTGCTACAACATAGATGAAGTCAAAGCAGGTTGGTGACATAAGCCAGACAGAGAAGGATAAAAACTACATGATCCCATTTATATGAGGAGTCCAACTCATATAAATGGGACAATATAAAAATAGTCCAACTCATAAAAGCAAAGATTGGGATGGTGGTTTCAAGGGTTAAGGGCAGGGGGAGAAGGCAAGGTATTAGTCAACAGTGAAAACTTTCAGTTATACAGAATAAGTCCTAAAGGTCGTTTCGTGCCACACAATGCCTGTAGTAAACAATACAGCGTTATGTACCTAAACATTTGCTGAGAGAGTCTGTCTCCTAGTAAGTGTTCATTCCAGTTGCTATCACCGCCCACACCATCATCAGCATAGTTAACAAAGATGGGAGAAGAAAACTTTTGGAGGGAAGGGAAATGTTTATAGTGAAGATTGTGGAGATGGTTCCGCAGGTGTATCTCCTAACTCATCAAACTGTAAGCATTATACATGGACAGCTTTTAGGATGTCCATGATAAACTAGACAACCTGGTTTTTAAAAAGTACCAAATGCTGTTCAAACTGCTTATATAAGTTATTCATTTTGAACATTTTCTGAGTCACTAGTTCTCTTTAAATATACTTCTGACGTCATATATTTTAATAACAGCTTTCTACCCTTTTCAGGCTCCCCATTGCTCCCCCCTCAGCTGGCTGAACCTACAACTCTATGGATAGTATTTAACTGAGCTGCCAGTTGGGTCTATCTTACTCCCAAAGCTAATGCGTATCAGTTCATGCCCCTACTACTTCTCCCTTCTTCTGCAGCTGACCTACCTCAGTTCCCAGGCATCTGCACTTCAGGCCAGACCCCGAGTCCATTATTTCTCATGCATTTTAATACGTGTGACATTCCTTAATGAATAGATAATATCAAAGTGTATGTTGAATTGTTTTTATGAAGCTGGAACGTATTTAAAACCAAAGGCAATAAAGAGCATGAATAAAAAAGTACTGAACTTCAGTCTCAATACAAATAACAATGAATTATTCAGTAAAACATTGGTAGGTCGTATTCAGCAATAAATTAAATATCCTGAGAAAAGGTAGCATTTTACCAGAAATGAATGCAAGGCTGTTTAATATTAAGAAATCTATTAGTATGATGAAAACCTGTTCAAAGTCTACAGTAAATCAAAGACAACACTATGCATATACTGAACCATTAAATATGTTTCCATTTAAGTCAGGAACAAGACAACAGAAACTCCTGAGTTTTTATTTAACATTATTGGAAAAAAATATCATTAGTATTAATAGATAATATGACATTTCCTAAAAAAAATAAATAAATAAAAATCAACCAATAAACTATTAAAAATTTAATATGCGGTATTTCAGCATAAATCAGATAAAAATTAACATAAGACCTTTTAATGATAGCAATAAGCGTGTCAATCTTTGATGAAATTACCTAACAATAAACTTGGACTATTTAAATAATACAAATTAAGATGACGAGTAAAATAAAAATACCTCATGTTTATGTGATAGCATCACAATTAAAATCACCATAAAAGTTATTTAAGTTATTTGTAGATATTTTATTAAATCATAAATTGACAAAAAAGTGAAGCAAATTTTAAACTGAAATGAAATGAGAATCTTGTTTTACAAAAATGTTAAAATTTATCACTGAGAAGCAACAACTTAACTGTGATTCTGGCACCAAAAGCACAAATCGATAATGAAAGAGTTGAGAAATCTTCAAAACTGATTTAATTACACATATTTGCTTACAGTATCTCTCTTTAAAAGTGCTTTAGTGCAGAGAAAACCTAAAAGAAGAATTAATGCAGTCACATAGTATCTCTAAAGATCCTCATTACAACATTGTTTATTATGAGAAAATTTAAAAATTCTAAAGATTCAGCAGCATATCAACTATATCTTACTATCCATAGATAAAATACTAAGCAATCATTAAACGAGATAAAAATATTACAATACATGCACATTATTTAAATAAATGCATAGAATATCATTATCCCAATTTTAAAAATAAAATATGATATATTCCAAAATTCTGAAGGTATGTATATTTCATATTGACAAAACCCATCTCTGCATTTCTTTTTTATTTATTTATTTTTTATTAGATCATAATTGTGTACATTAATTCTATCATAGGATACAGTGTGTTGCTTCCATATGCAGTTTGGAAAACTCTCATCCAACTGGCTAACATAGCCATC